>JAAAKQ030093270.1:0-14641 GCA_010016005.3 Zanna intricata
ACACACACACACACGCGCGCGCGCGCGCGCACACACACACACACACACACACACACACACACACACACACACACACACACAAAGTGAGTTTATTGGTTTGGTTTGTTATTATTTCTTGTGAGTAATAGTTTTCTCAAAAGACTATTTTTAAATTATTTTAAAAATCTTTTATTCTTTTGATTTTCACACTTTTAAGTCTGTAACTGAAACAAAGTAACCAAAAATAGAAGCAAAATAGAAATATCAATACAACACTGTGCCAAACAAATGTAGAAGAAAGAGTTCTTTTATGATCAAGAAAAGATGCAGTCCAAGGTGTTCTTAGATACAAAAAAAACAATGCATATGGGTAACTTGTCTATTAAGTTAATGCTCCTAAATGCACAAGTGCACAAAAATAAATGTAGAAGAAATAATGTATTAATATATAACATACATTAGAATTAAACAAAAAAATGAATACATCTTAGGCAACAAACTAAAACATTTTAGGTTTGAGTCGAAAGCTATATATACTCTAAGCATATTTAACAAATATTTTGATCTTTCTACATGTTCAAAATCTAAACTTTAAGGATACAAAATATTATGATGTTTGTATTACTTACATTTTTATGAACTTCATTTACTTCTTTTTTTTTTTTATCTATGTAATACACATTTACAGGTACTCTGATGGTGTAAGTTCTTATAACACATCACTGACAATCAATACCATATAAACTACATAAATACATCACCATTACATAAAATCCCATTGTTATTTATCCAGTTATAACAGAGTAATGTCATATTACAATAACCATTTTTTATTTTACAAAGATCAAAAAGTTACTTAAAAACCTTAGGAGGGAATTAAACCCTGAATCACTTGAATGTAAAGCCATAATGTGACCATAAGATTATTTATTTGCATTTCTTATTCAGATCACACACCACAGTTTGTTATACAATAATAAAAACAGTGGCTACATAATATTTAACCACTCTTTTTCTGTTTAGCCCCCGGAATTACTGTAAGGTATTACTTCAGAGGATGAATGAGGATGATATGTGAATGAAATGTAGTCTTGTATAATCTCAGGTCGGCTACTCCTGAGAAGTGTATTAATTGAACATAATATTTAACCTAAAAATAAATATCTTATAAATTATAACTTCCTCAGTAATCAACTTTCTAATCAAAAAGTAAGGAAGATTTTACACTGTCAACTCAGGAAGAATAAATGTAACACTATAGAAGAACTGATCCCCCCCCCCCAATCACAATAATATAATAAACAAAACAATAAAACAATCTATTGCAGCACAAAAGATAATTAATTTACTTACATCTTTATTGAGGTAGCTGAGCAAGGATTCGGTTTCGTTGAGTAAAGTTACCGAACACTTGCCTCTAATGTGTGTAGCAGGAAGAGTCTCAACCTGCCGAGAAAGGAACAGTTCTCGGTGTTTTAACTGGTGGCGCTGTTTTCCATTCAGCTGATCCCGATCCATTCCCTCCCCGACCCCTATTCCTCCTCCTCCACCGCATTCCATTTCTAAGGCACCTGAAACACCAAAAAGAAAAAAACTTATAACAGTATTTAAAACTGAAGAAGAAACTTCATTAATAAATATTATATATAGAAATAAAAAATATTTGAGTACACCACTTTTAATTCTTTGAAGAAAAATATTTATGGAATAAGAATAAAATAACAGAGGTAATTTTTTTTTCGGATTAAATATAATTTTAAAAGCAAACAAAAAACATATCAAAAAATTTTACAATCAAACAATTGAAAATAATACCAAATTAATAATTAAATAATAAATCAACATAACAAATAAATACAAAATAAAATTATCCAAGTGGAAGTATTAAACCCTTTCATCTGATCATTTATAAAAGTTAAGGTGTATTTTTTTTAACAAGCTGATCAGTTATAGACACCAAAATGAAACAATGTAAGACGCAGCTTTCCTTTAGATGGATTTTTATTTGTAAAAAAGAACAATTAGGATCCTTGGATTTAAACAATAGGGGTGGTAAGTCATTGGTGGTTTTATCGCATCCGAGATTCAAAAATTCTTAGAAATCTTGAACAATTAACACAGACCTAAATGGAGTTTGAAATACGATTACAGGAACCAAAAAACCAAAACCGGGATAAAATATAAAGGAAAAGGAATTTATGAAGAAAAAAGATGATGATCTACACATGGAGGAACCATACCACAAAACAAAAATACTTTCTTTCAGAAACATACCTTCTTGGATAGCAGTAGAGTCTCACTCTCAATATTTTGGACGATTGGGGACTTTTAGTCAGGATGGTAAACAACATTACGTTTCTGATCAATGTTTTTACATAAACCAGTCTAAATATTTGCTCTAAAGCACTGGCCTGACAATAAGTCAAGGGAAATAAAAAGACAATCTTGTAATCTATCATCATTTTATTTACTAAATGAAGTAACTAGAAATATTTTTAAAACTCTTTACTCTAACTGGATCAGAATATAACACAACAAACTGAATAAATAAATGAAACTGATCTCAACAATGAAAAAATTCTGCAAGTTATTTTCAATAGAAATATTTAATAGTAAGAATTGTGTAGTAAATGATATCTTTAAGTTGCTGATAAGAAAAAGATAAATTCAAAAATTTTACTTGAGATTAATTTAACAAACTTCTTGCTTATACTAACAATGAATTATAATTTAATAAATAAAGTTTACATTAATTAATCAACAGATCACAAAAATATATATAGATCATGATAAATTGTAAATAATAGTCCTTAAATAAATTATAGTTTTCATATAATACAAGCTGCACAGAAATTGTTTTATATCATATTACAGATCCTGTAAAATTAAATTCTTCATAATCATTTGAGTCACTTGAAAAATCCCCTCCTGTTTTCTAAACACATGGAAATAAGAATACAATTAGGAGTAGTAGATGTAAAAAGACAATGATTCCAACATCTGGAAGTTATTTTTGTATATTAAGTAAGTATACATTTTCAAATCAATTTTTAATCAAATTTTCATTATACAGGTAAACAAAATTAATGAATAAATACTTTACTAAAAGATTTTATTTAATTATTTTAAACTGTACTAAAATACAACTTAAAAAAAAATATTCAGAAATTTCCACACTTAAATTTCCACCGTCAATTTATCTACAGTACAAATTTAAAAAAACAAATGTTATCTATAGCAAGCAATCTGAACAAATCTGATTTCTGAGAAAACAACTTTATTCATGTGAATATTTTTCCATTAAACACAGATCTATTGACAGATCTCTTACCACAATGTACCAATTTTAATTAATTTAATACAAGATTCTTACAAAAGCTTAAAAAATACAGTTGATTATCTTAAGCCTCTTGCAAAGCACATCTTCCTCTAATGAACTTTAAAAAAAAAAATGCGTACTTCCCTCAAAAAAATATTTCTTCATTTGAAGGATATCAACTCGCAAAGTTTTTTCTATTTTATTCCCAAATAGCTATCGACTAAAAAACTCATTTTTCAACAGTTGCATGCTACAAATAATTGAAATTTTTTCACAGTCCAAACAATATGAATAAGAATAGACAAACTCATATCATTTAGTAAATTTATGAGTAAACTTGCACGTACATATACCATAAAATCAAAATACAATCTTCATGTTTCAAAATTACAGATAACATGTGTAATATAAAAACTGCAAAATAAGTAAACATTTGAAATTAGAAAAAAAATTATATTTAATATAGAAAAGTACATGAGAAAGAAGAAAGAGGTTGATTTTTTCACATTTTCTTCCATCAATTAGCTAGATAGAAATTATAATGCAAAGTTTTAATTATAAATAGTATATAATTCACTGCAATATCAATTATATACAGATTAGTACATCTTCATTGCAATTTTTTTAAGTCTAAACAAGTCTGGTAACACTATTTGTACAAGAACAACATATAATGAAAAATGTAATTAAAAGAAGCATCATGGTGTTGCTGCATTGCATAAAAACACCCACTCAGCAACT
This sequence comes from Zanna intricata, assembly GCA_010016005.3. Classification (NCBI taxonomy): domain Eukaryota; kingdom Metazoa; phylum Arthropoda; class Insecta; order Hemiptera; family Fulgoridae; genus Zanna; species Zanna intricata. The sequence goes on from JAAAKQ030093270.1 coordinate 4,040, forward strand.
AATATGAGTACTACTACAATGTGCAGTCAGTTCCAGTCACTTTCACTTCAGCTATTGCCAAGTAAAAATTTGCACTGAGCACAAGTGAAGCATACATCATATTTCTCTTATTAATGAAAATTAAATTCTAATAAGCATACAAAAAAAAAATAAATACAAATAAAAACTATAAACTATTACCATTTATTAAGTTAGAGTAAATTAATAGATAATAGGTGAAGAAAATAATAAAAAATAAATACCGCAAATAAATCAGTAAGAAAATAATACAGAATTACTGCTCAAAAAAAAAAAAAAAAAGAAAAGAGTAATGTAAAAAAAGATAATATACCAAAAATGGATAGGAAAAATTTAGCAAACTAAAATTTGACCACTCTAAATTCATTACCTTCTATATAATTTGTCCCCTGCATAAACAGAGCATATTTTTAACTGCACTTTTAATCTGACGATTTTAATTGTATTTTTATACATTTTTTAACCAAATTAATATTGTAAAGATAAATATCTCAATAGAGTTTTCTGCATTTAAATAACTCTGGTGGTTGATATTACCCAATGAATGAGTTACATCATTTAATATCTATTTACCAAAACAGATGAATATTATTAAATGCGGAAAAAATTGAACAACTTTATAAAAACACAAGTGGAATAGAGTGGTTTTCAATTCATATATTCTTGTAATACTTTAAATTTCACTTATTAAGTTAACTAATGATTATATTTCTATAGACCTTAATTTTTCATAAGTTCTTGACAAATTTCTTTTAATTTTTCACAGATTCAAACATTATTATTCAAAGTAAAAAATCATGCATTAGAATGAATAACAATTATCTATATTGGTGTAAAAATAGTTGCACAGTAATTTTATACTTTCTGCTCTTAATTGTAGTTAGGCAACAAAAGAAACAATTGAATTTTTTTTTCAAATACACATTTAAATAGGTGCAGGTTAATCACTTTCATAATTCATATAACTTTCTTTATTTCAACTTATGAATACGAGTTCTACAGCTTAACAATTTTAATTCTTTTCTTATTTATTATCTTTTAAATACTCTTGCTTTAAATGTAACTTATATTTTTCATCACGCATGCTTAAGTTTTATCCATTACCATCTGTTAATTTATTTCTCAGCAACTGAAAATAAAGAACCACCAGTTTCTGTCGGCAGATGGATATATTTGCTCATTTCGGACTTTAGGAGCCGGATAGGATAAGTCATGAGAGGTGGATTTTTGGATGACCCCATGGCATATGGGCCATGGGCATTCAACAGTTAATGTTTTATATGAAAAGGAGGCTCTCTTGACTGATTGAAGATACTGTGGAGACGAATATACAGTTTGGACATACATTTCTGTATGTGCAGATAGGCTGAATGATTAGGAATATGCTAGAGTGTGGAGGTGGTGATGTGGTTTATGTTATGCACCAAGACTGGATGGAGTCGTGTGCTAACCACGCGAGTTACATCATTTAATCCCTAATGATCCAAATAACTAATTATTGTTATTATATGAGGAAAACTGAACAACTTAACAAAAGCACTAGTGGAATGGAGTTTTTCAACTCTTATTTTCTTGGAGCACTTTAAATTTTATTTATTAAGTTAACTAATATTCATTACTTCTTTTAGTTACATCATAAAAAATACAATTAATTCTTTTAACCAACAATGATTTTACTTTTTACAAATTTTAAAACATTCTCTAAAATCTGATGGTCGGTCATTAACAACTCCATCAAAGTTCCAATTGTACCAATCAAAATAGAGAAAAGAAATCAAGTATACAGAACAACCAGTAAAATATATATAAAATGCCCCCAATTTTTTAAATTTGGAACGACAGAACTGGATTCGGATTAGCTGACTAAAACTGAACAAAAATATGTGTGAAAAAAATTAGTAAAATTAGTGAGATTAAACAGCCATAGCAGTGTAATTATTTTATATAATAATACAAAAAAAATTTTATTTAAAATTTACTTTTTTTTCTACCTGGTAATAACTGTAATTTTGCAACAAGAAAGAAATAATATAAAAACATACTTATTTTACTACAGTATTCATCAACTATTCCAGCTTATATATTACATTTATTTACCAACATAGGACAATGTATAAATATAAAAACATTAATTTTAATATAAGTAAATTAGATAAGGCTATTGCTTACTGAAGCTCAATCTTATATCTTATCAGACAATGTGTCAAAACAGGATGTGATAGAAATATTGTAATAATACAGTACTTGATAAAATGGAGTTAATTACATCATGTAACAATAACATTAGTTCACAATATATAGAAAATACCATGTGCCACTGGACTTCAGTTTTTTCTTATTACACTTAAATATATCAATTCAAAACATGTAGGTAAATTCTTTTCATATGCAGAAACATATTTTTAATTTTACTACAGGTAAAAGGGTAACACTCTCTTAACAAGATAACACTCCATAAGATTTTTAGAGAAAAAATACTTTTTTTAAACTATTATGACTGTTAAAAAGTAACTGTTATACAATTAAAAAGTAACGTAGTGAATAATAATTTTCAATATTTAAAAAAGTAATCAAAATAATCATAAAATCAAACTAAAGATTTTTTTTTTTGTTTTAACCTATAAATAGGGATAGCTGACTATCTGATAACAACTTGGTCTTGAGGTGAGCTTTTGTTATTGTTAGTGTACAAGAAACAGATTCCTTGGAAAAGTCCTATAAACAAAGCTCTTTTTCTTATTCTGTTTAGCCTCCGGAACTACTGTTAGGTATTACTTCAGAGGATGAATGAGGATGATATGTATGAATGTGAATGAAGCGTAGTCTTATACAATCTCAGGTCAACCACTCCTGAGAAGTGTAGTTAATTGAAACTCAACCACCAAAGAACACCGGTATCCACAATCTAGTATTCAAATCCGTATAGAAGCAAAGCTACAATAACAAAACTATACAAATAAGGACATAGAAATTGTACAGATCTCAAATATTAGAATAAATTCTGTATCCATCTAACCAAACACATGCTGAAGAGAAATCAAGATGTAGATCCAGAGAAGGGCTGTCAAACAAGACAAAAGTCCCATCAAGGCCCTTTTTCAGGTTAGCAGGTAGTCATCTCATTTTAAACTCCCGAAGTATTAGATTATCATTACCAGATGGAAGCAACAAATACTAATAATTTTATTTCATCTAGGTAAAGTATATGCTAAAAAAAAATTTCTTAAAAATAATAACAAACATTGCTCATTTCTGAATTTTCCTAAAAAAAAAAAAAAAACACAGGTAAGCCTAAAGTAGGACTATCCTACCAACAAAAGTGAATTAAACATTATTTAAATTTAACAAAAAATTACATACATAAACATTATTTAAATTTAAAAAAAAATTACATATATATATATATATATATATATATATGTATATAAATAAAAGTATTCACATGATATTATGAAAAAGTAATCTTTGTATTAAGTGTAGTTTTTCCCCTTGTATATATAACAAATATATCTGTAGTTGTTAACATCCTCCAGTTGCTAAGCCATGATATGTTTCAATAATTAATCAGAACCCAACAATAAAGTAGTGGCTAGAAAAAATTTTTAGAAGTCATTAACATTAAAATATGACTGGTTTGGCCAGATTTTGAACTATCATTATTCCACAAGTGAGAATTTATGAGTTATTTCCAAAAACCAATGTAAATTTAATTACAGTTATAATTATCCCACTACTAATTGGATGCAAAATTCATTTAAAAAATGAATTTAAGTCAAGGGTTGAAAATAATCAACATCATTAAGTTTCACTATTTTCACAGAATAGGATAACAGTGCTTAACATGCATTCTTCTAAACCCATAAAAGTAAAATGTATAAATAAACAAAAAGGTGCAATTAAAAACTGTTCCAAGGAAAAAACAAATGTTACATAACTTATCCAGAATGAACAAACAGTTTGAATGCACATTTTATGAATCTAAAAACAGTAATGAATGCAGTAATGTAACGCTATGTTTCAAAAATAAAATAATATGTATTCAGGTTTAAAACATCGATGTATAAAGTGATGGAAAATTATTCCATGAAGTAAAAGAAAAGTCTTTTATAAGATGGAATTCATGCATAAATGAATATATATATATATACACATACACACGTATTCATTTTAAGAAGAAAAGACAAAAATTATACTAGAAGTGCTGTTGTATCTTACAAGTTTATTACTATTCTATTCCAGATTTACAAATACAACTATATACATTCAGAATCAATCAAACAGAAGATGTTTGTTTGAGGAGGCGCCCCCACTCGAGGACAGGAGAGTCAGTGAACCTAGGCCGCGCGTGAACTCGCAAGAGACCGCCCGCCCGCCCGCCGGATGACCCGCGCGAGCGGTAGAGGCAGCGGCCGATGGTGACAGAGTAATTTAAGGCCTCCTCCACGCCCTCCGCCAACTTCTTTCCATGTCCGTTCCCTTCTCCTTGACTCGCTCACAATCCGTGGTCGGCCTTTGTTTCTTGATTCTTGACATCAGACCTGTTTTGAAATTACCCGGTCGCATACACAGATCAGTAACGTAACATCGGATGGTAGTAGAGTGGCGGCCGGCAGAAGTACTTAGACGAATGCCGGTCGCTAGCCGTCCGACCACCAACTCGTCGCATCTCGTCTCACCACCTCTCGATAACCGGTAGCTTCATTTCGGTTCGGTTCACCTCGTGACAAGAGAAGGACGTACGACGGAAGTCTGCACAAGACTTCAATATTGATTTCTAAAACACCCCCTCCCTAAACAGTAGCTCGTTCACCTACTATACCATCCCTCCCGCCGACGCAGCGTCTAGCTACACATCTGAAAATTAAAAAAATCAATCTCAAAGAGAAACGCGAACAACGCAAAGAGAACGCGTAACAATCCCTATAAAAACTGCATGAATACAGAAAACAACCTTCTTATTTAATAGAATAATCGCTGTTGCCTTGACGCACGTCTACCGGAAGTATAAATGATAAGGCAGTAAAAACAAATTCTGATTGCCATAAATCTGGCTAAAAATAATACAAATATTAAATGGATAAAAATCAAGCTTATGTTCGTCTAACAGTAAGCTGGAAGGCAGTACCCGTGAAAATTTCCCGTAAATTTTATTCTTATACATAATTATATTAAGACTTTCAAAACGGTCTTGGGAGATCAATTAACCAGACAATTAAGAAAATAATTACGTATTTTTAACTAGTAACCTCCCACATGTAAATTTTTTAATTAATATATATTTTAAATTAATAACAGTAATAGTATTGCGGTATAACTAATTATTGGTGTCTTTTTATTACTGTTTAACATATACAGAACTTGATAAATGCTACTCCAAAAAAAAGAACTTCACTTTACGTACAACTTATTACGGAACTTAGGAACAGGAAAAACGTTCATATGGTTCAGGTTTTTCTCAAATCTAACATGTAAAAAGAATTTCTCTATTTTACCAGGCAATTAATAATAAACAATTCAGATAGAAGCAATAAAAGTATCATTCATGAATCGTTTAGAAATTTTAAAGATGTACTAATCAACACATTTACATTTAATATATCACACGAATATTTAAGGTGTCAAATAAAGTTAAGGAAATCTAAACTTTATGTACTTCAATGAGACTTCTGTAATAGACGTGCAAGGAAGTAACTAATTTTTATTATTTACTAAATAAAGAACGATGTTAAAGAAAAAATAAAAGTAAAAAAATTATTACGAATTAATCGATAAATAGAATTATAAAAAGCAGTTCAATTCCCTATCGAAACAAAAAAGGTAAATGCAATTAATGTATCATCATAAGTAAATATCGATTAAAAGAAAAAAGAAATCGATTATAGAGAAAAATCGTGCGTGTAAACAAATATCATTTTTTCAGTACAACGGGCTGTTTATTATGCGATCATATCAAACAAACGATCAGTCATTGAAACTTCGGCAAAAGAAAGATGGTAAAAAATTTTATGATCGTATAACTGGCCCCTCACAAACTATCGTGAACAGCTAGAAAGCCAGACAATACAAATATCAATTCTATTGTGTACACACTTCTGATATATACAGATGTAAAATTTAAAGCAAAGGTCGATTGTATCTTCCTTTAGTAATCATTTAAAAAAGGTTTTCTCTTCACAATGAAACGTAAAATAACCACTGTTTTGGTTTTAGTTATAAACAGTGATGACTGCATTAATTCAACGTCTTTCAATTCTATCAGACAGTATAAAGCGACAACCGGTTTTGACGAGTCATTTCATCAGTTTTTTTTTTGTAATAAAGAAAATTAGATTGTAAAAAAATTATTATTTCATATCATAAATATAAAAAATTTCTTCTTCAAAAAGTAGTAACAGACTCATCATTGTTATTTATATTTCCTTTAATCCAATTAATCTGCATTAAGCAGAAGATGGTCGATCGAAATTTTGAATGCTACAGTTACAGTTTACACCTTTCAGGTTATCGTCTTCGATTTTCATCCTGACAGATTCAGCTACCATCTGCCAATATCTTCTATTTAGACTTCTATAACACCCATGCCGGTGTGTATATCCTGCTAGGAAATCCTCCCATGATTGTAAGGTAACTCGCGTCTCCATTCACTCAAATTTTCCTCATTTGTGATTTTTGTAGAACAGTACTCATTTCATTACTTCAACTCTTTCTGAATTTCAGTCACCAGGTAAATGATATATTACCACAAAGTATATGTTTATAGTCCGCGGCTTGCTTGGATTTATCGACTCGCAAATCGGCCGATCAACGATCCAATAAGATGCTATAAATAAAAATGTGTGAATTTATAAACGGTGTAGGTTGTAAGATCAGATAATTATGCTTTTTAACGACAAAAAAATTAACTTACATTAATTACACGGCATTGTGAATTAATATTATCAAATTTCTATTCGCAGGGAATTTTCTGGATTTTATCTAATATGAAACGGTTCAGTATTTTCTATGCAAACAGAATAGCATAAACAACGACCGACACCGTACAAAATGAATGAAATACTGAAGAGAATAACATGAAGTGAATGTTTCAAAAATCATGCAATACAACAATGAAACGAATAAATAAACAGTACGAAGTCAATAGAAAAAATGACCCTTAATTCACATAATATTTTTGACAGAAAAAGATGAGAATTATAAATTACGAAAACAATAAATCGGCAACATACAGATTGATGAAATATTTCAGTCAACAATAATATAATTTCGACAACTGTAAACTGAATAACGGATTTCATTCGATATAGAATTTTGTTTAAAAGTATCCTATATAATATGAAAATATAAAGCATGAAAAAATATTTAACAAAATCAGTCATGTATTCTTTAAAATTAATCAAATCGTTTAAAAGAAATCGATCCTAGAGATATGAACGAACAAAATATTTTATTCAAAGTATGGTTTTTAAGACGTAACAAAAGGGGCAGATTTTATGTGTTTTTTTTTTTTTCTATTTATAACGTAAATGTTAGGAAAGATAAAGAAAGGTATGACATACAAGATTTGCGTAACGGTAAATTAGAGAAACGGCTGGAAATAGGAATTCATGTAGCGCGATGTGAGAAAAGATTAAAGATCAGCGAGAAGCTTCAGTTTCGGGTAAAAGAAATAGATAAAAGATGTCTTACACGAAGAACAAAATGAAATAGATAAATTAAAAAAAAATGATGAAGATTCTCAAATACTCTATTATAAAGAAATAATTAATTTATACCACAATCAACATGTATTAAAAAAATCTGAAAAGACAGTTAAACTGTGGATTGTTTTTGATTCACGGCTTAATTTTAAATATTTATAATTTTATTTAAATATAATATTTTTTGGTTAATTTAATGGAATGATTCCAACTAAAGTGCGCATGCATACCGTATTTAATTCGCAGGTGTGGCGGTACTTGCGGCGACGGTCGGTAGATTGGTGTAGCCGCGAGGCTTAGATCAGGTACCAGATCAACCTGTCGATCGAGTTCGACTCCCAGCCACATTAAGTTACTTTTCTACACTTTAAATATTATTCATTTATTTAATTCTACCATCACCTCTGACGTCATAACACAACAGTAGTTTAGAACATTTTTATGGGTGGAGGTACGATTTTTCAAAAACCTTTTTTGTAAATATTGTTATTTTTTAATTATTAAAAAATGTGTCTAAGAAAAATGAGACCTTAATAAAGCGAAATCTCAAGATACTAAAAGTGGCCTTGCTCTACAGCCTCACTCTCTTGACCTTTAAGTTGAAAATTTAATGGCATCAATGCCCATATATAGAAGCAATCTGACCAAGTTTGGTCAAAATCGGTTCAGTAATTCTGGAGATATAAGGTCATTTATAGACCAACAACAACACACGCGCACGCGCGCGCGCGAACGTTAACATCCGGCTTTTTTTGGGTTCCTTACGTGTCAATAAGCTCAAATTTGATCGATTGCAATACTTTCCCTTCTAGAATTATAGCTGTGCGACAGTGCTGTCAAGACGGAAAATTAAAAATTAAAGTTTACAGAATAAACTTTTCGACTAAAATTTGTGAATTAACTCAAAAATAAATCATGCAGATATCATCCAACAAGTACAAAAATGACACGCTTACCATCATTTTATTTTATCAGTTATAATTCTACCTCCGGAACCACCGTTAGGTTATATCTTCAGAGAATGAGATGAACGAACTGTAGCGTGTGTGAAAAATGCCATGCCTGACCGGAATTCGAACCCGGGACCTCCGGATGAAAAGCCGAGACGCTACCACTCGGTTACGGAGGCCGGCCTATAATTAAGATGATACATCAAGCATTATTAAGTACATAAACGTTTCCCGGAAAAACCATCCTACCCAAAGGGTTGGTCTACTGGTAAAGTCATCGCAAATCAGCGATTTCGAAGTCGCGAGCTCTAGGGTTCAAATAATAGTAAAGGGAGTTACTGTTATAAGGATTTTACTGTTATATGGATTTTTTTTTAGATAGTGGAAACTGAAAATATATTACTTTACTAGTTTTTCGAGCGCTATTTTATAGTCGGTATTATTATTATCATCATTTTTATTTACATCTTTTGTCTCGCTTTAAAATATGGGTACACTTCAAAAAATACTAAACAAAACCGTCCACATGAAACAAAATGCGTGAAGTACACGAACAAAAATAAGAAAAGAAGAGCAGGGAAACTGCAACAAGAGAAGTAAACGTTGTATCCCAAAGATCTATCAAAGCACTCTGGATACAGGAATATGTATTTTACGTAGCAAACTCTTGAATTTTCCCCTGAAAATACTTTGAATATCAGAATTATATTAGGTTATTACCATCACGTTGTAACAACTAACATTACGTTATTATGAAAAAAAAAAAAAATATATATATATATATATATATATTCAAATCGTCTGTGTACGTTTTAAAAGAAACCTACCACTTTACTGTGAAGATAAATGTTATATAAAGACCACAAGAGAAAGTCTCAACAAAACGAAAATCAAAATCGGTCATTTGGGGAAAAGTTTGGTTTGAGCAGACAAAAAAAATTAAGTACGGGAAACATATCTTACATTTAATGAACTGTGTTATATGAAAATTTCTTATTACACCATAGATCAAATTTAGATATTATTAATCAGAAAAATGTTTTGAATAAAATAAATAAATAATAATCGTATATATATATATATATATATATATATAAAACTTTAAAATTTTTAGTTTATTTAAACTAGCACGAACAATGCGGTTAAAAAAATACAATATACCTGTAAAAATGTAGTCTTACATCTACAAACTAGCATCGAATTATCTAAACACTGATTTTAAAATCGAGGAATTACTCTAAACTTAGTTTAATTAATTTTAAACGCTAGATACAACCCTATATCGACAAAGCGAAACAGTTTTTTTACTGCTTCTCATAACGTCACTAAGGTTTCATACATCGAAAATTCGAGATAAGTCTTTTTTTAATAACAAAGTATTTCTCGGTACAAAAAGTAAAATATAGCATTTTGCCTTGGCCCTATTACAGGTAAGAAATGATACTAACACTTTCACTACATTTGTACGCTAATTATCAATTGCAAATCTGCAATACGTTAATTCTGACAGAGTAACAACTATGGAATTTTCATAATATATAAATAGACATTATTGAGCAGAAAAGAATTTCTTTTGGAATGAATTTATCAAAGACAAAAAAAATAATCGAGGGGATGAACAAAAAAAAAATCCCAGATTTCTATTATAAAAAGGATCCAAATTTGAGATTTAAGGATAATACTGCTGTCACAAAGTTTCATGAAATGGATGAATATTTTTAATAATTTTAAGCTTATCGTCGGATGATATGGACAAATAATATATAACCAATGCAATACAATAATAAAATGAACAATGAAAATTATTTTAAATTCTAACCCTAATAAAATTTATTCCTTAGAAAAATCGATTTTATTATTAAAAAACAATAAATAAATAAATGAAAACAATAAGATTAGCGTTTAGTGATTTAAGTTGCTCAAGGCATCAATTTCTT
>JAAAKQ030093292.1:0-11594 GCA_010016005.3 Zanna intricata
AATAAGACGACTCCCGGTAAACCCCCTCAGGGCTAGGAACGGGAGGGGTGGTGTGGCGACCGGAATCGTCACTTGGTTGGTGTCTTCTCCTACTAGGGGTTGGGATGTTGTACCGATTAAAGCGTGTTATTCAGGCTAAATGTCGAAATTCTTTTTATTTCCAAACCTGAAAAAATAGCTTTCTACATGAAAATTCAATGCAAATGATGAGGGTAAAGTAAATGGTGAGGGTAAATTTCTGCAAAATTGCTTATTTTGTAGATCTGGAGAAATCACAATATACTGAATGAAGTAAAAAATTGGAAAGCCGCTAGTCTAAGTGAACTTAAATGCAAGACATCTTGTGGAACCTGTTAGCAAACTCATCACTGTCTGTAAATGGGATTCCTCCACTCCCAGAGGAAAAAAAATGCAAAGCGTCTATGTTAAAAATTTAAAAAAAAACAGGTCTAAAAAAATCCAGTGTTTTCTTTGTCAGGCCGACAATCTTTACTTACCGAACAGAAATTTCTTTAAAACATGAGTAGTTTAATTTCCAAAATTTCATTCCCCAATAAAATGTTAAGATTTGCAACAAGTTTTTATTTAAACATGAAAATAAACATAAAATTTACACTATTTCCAATGGTGCTTGTAAAAAAAAATAATCAAGGTTTGTTTTTATAAATATCTCCAAAAATGAAATAAATATAAAATATCAGATCATAGGATGAAAAAGGAAATAATTTTATATAAAATAAGTTTCCTTTTGTGACTTCTAAATGCAATAATTTTTGAGAGAAATGAAAGTATAGGTAAGAAATTTATAAAGAAGAGGCAAAGTGAGAAAATAGAAATTAAGATTTTATAATAATTTTTGTAATTTAATAAAGCATAAACTATTTCGACACTGAAATGTAAATATTAAAAAAAATAAATAAATTTAAAAAAAATAGTATTCTGAGAACAGAGCGTTTAGGAAGCTTTTATTTCAGGAAACGTTTTGGAACAAAATATCAGTATTCGGGTTTAAATTTTAAAACCTTATTTACTAATAACATATTTTATAATAACCTCTTTTTTTCAGCAATAACTATCAGTTTAAATCACTTTACAATTTAGTAACTAGAAATAATTCATACGGAATTTGTTTTTATAAAATCTTCATTTAATAATGAATACTTTTCACGACGTTTTCAGATTATACAATTCTCAAAGTTTCTGTTAAAATTTAAAATAATAATTCTCAAATGTTGTTAAATAAAATTATATAAGTTCAAGTGGATTTTATAAAAAAAAAAGAAAAAAAAATTTTCTGCAGTTAAGGTATGGTAAAAGTTAATTTTTTGTGTACTAATAGAAAACTCGAAATTTAGCCACAGTCAGTACAGTTTTAAATAATAAATAACTTTTAAAGTTAAATTATCTTACAGAAAATAATATTTGAAACAAAAAGTAAATGTCCTCTCTTCATTTCTTTGTTTTTCAAAACATTTTCCTGGAAAAACTTCAGTACTGGTCTATTCCGAGATCTGAGTTGCTGAAAAAATGTATTGAGTAACGACAGTGGGAAAAAGAAACCAAAAACAGATAGATACTGCATATAATGAATGTTTATATACTGAACGGCATGTTATATGAATAAGTAAGGAATAGTGTGCCTGAACCAACTTCAAATGGAAGTACATAATACATCAGATTTTTTTCGGATGTTGATTAATTATACTGTAAATAGTGTTAAAATATTTTGGTCCATTACTCATCGATTACTTTTTGAAAAACCTTACTTTGAAGTTTTTTAATGTATAATACTGCTTTTCGCATTGGGTGGGTTTATGGATATTACGTATTCATGATGATGTAAATAATTATTATAAAAACATATTATATGTTTTTCATGACACAATGTGTTACTGTATAAAATAAATATTATAATAATGGAGAAATGCAATGATTAAATGTAACTTTAATTACAATCGGATGAATCCATAATACATTTTCTATATACGTTTCCTAGCGCAAATATTTTTATAAATAATATAATTTATAATATATTTTAATATTTTTTTTTATCGTCAATTCTAAAATCCTACCGAGTTAACTAATTCGATAAGCAAATATTATACATTAAAAAATTTCGAAGTGAGTTTTTCCAAAAACTAATCGATGAGTTAGGGGTAATTATTTTTACACAATACTTATAGAATAATTAACTAAAATCCGTAAAACAGTTTTACGTACTACGACCTTCCATTTAAAGTTATTTTAGGCACACTGTCAAAGCAATGAAATGTGACATAAATGAGGGTAGCCGGCCTCCATGGCGCAAGTGGTCGCGTCTCGGCCTTTCATCCGGAGGTCCCGGGTTCGAATCCCGGTCAGGCACGACATTTTTCACACACGCTACAATTTATTCATCTCATCCTCTTCACCTTATATCTTCACCGTATATCTTCATCTATACCTTATATCTTCACCGTATATCTTATACCTTATATCTTCACCGTATATCTTCACCTTAACGGTGGTTGCGGAGGTTACAAAAAAAATGAGGGTAGTAAGGAATTAAATATTTAAAATATTAGGTGAACATTATATTACAGAAGTTCACAAAAGCTTGCTATTTAAGGAGTAAAGTTACAACAGAGTAAATCGACAAGAAAATAGGTATACTAAAAGTAAATTGAAACAAGCAAAGAGAGATTTTATACAAAAATTCGATATAATAATCAAAGAGGATATCGCAAATTAGGATGGCCATAGAAAAGAAAAGGAAAAAGGTCTTAAGACGAACAGGAAAGCAGAAAAATCGGTGGCAAATCTTACAAAAAAACGAACTAGTTACGTGATCGATATTAATTCATGTAGATTTTGGTGCTTTAGTGATGAAGGGAAGTGTGAAGGAAAAAGCTATAGAGGAAGATAAATATTGGAATATATGAAACAGGTAATTAGGATCTAGAATATGATAAATATGTAAAAGTTAAAAGATAAGCACAGAACAGAAAGGAGTGGAGAATGACATCAAACCAGTAAACTAATTGATTACAAATGAAAAACATGATTATTTATTTTTGTTGAAGCAGTCGTTTAGAAAATTTTGTACTCCAAACTATGTAGAATTATTTTACGTTAAACTAAAAAATACATCTTGTACACAAAACGAGTAATTTATAATTTTTAACTGAAATATTATTTTGGAGAACGGAATATTTTTTTTTTTTTTTATAGTTATACAAAATAAAAGTCGGCTGTTTAGAAAAAAAATGTCTGAAACAAAGAAACTATCCTTTATTTTTTTATCCTTTCCAAAAGAGGATATATTATCCTTTGGTTTGGATCATGGATGAAAAATAATAAATAAATTGAAGGAACTTGTATCAAAATATTATTATTTCAGTATAATAAATTGTGTTATATTATGTCAAATTATAGTTAGAAATCAAATATATAAATGATTATAATTGGTTATGAGATATTGTGGCTCCAAGCCAGCTGTTACTAATTCATAACATATAGACAAATTTTGTTGTTAATGAGAGGGGTGTGTAGCTGTAGTCAGTCACCAAGCTCTGTCATTATATTCAACACTCACGGTACAAACGCCAAACGAGAAGTGTACCAGCGGACTGTTGTATTAGTAGGAGTGGTAATTTATAACTCGTTAATTCAATTGCTCGTTAGGCTCGCTACCAATAACCAGAAACAACACAATATGGCACATCACATCTGCTTCTCCTCAACTCTCTCACGTTTATAATTCTTTGATAAATTTTTTTTTTTTTTTTTTTTTTTTTTTTAAGCAACCATCCACTAACTTAAAATATACAGATTAATAAAAAAAAAAAAATAATAATGTAAAATAATAATAATATATAAATTACCCCAAAAAACATAAAGATAATTTTTGTTACGCATTGCTTTAGGATAGCAGCATGTCACTGGTTAAATATTAATCAAATCTAACAGCTGCGTGCTTTTGAAAGGTGATATCACTGAGTATTTTTAGATAAGATATGATTATACTAGTTCTACATTTAAAAGTTACTTTGTCTTTAAAATGAATGAAAATAAACAATAGATTCCATACATTTTTTAATTTTAATGAAAAAAAGGGAAGAATGTGACTCAAGCTGATAAAAAAAAAAGTTTGATATTTATATACATGACGCAGTGTCAGTAAGTATGGCCCAAAGCTCGTTCAAGCATTTTTAATCTAGAAATTTTAATATATCAATAATGCAACTCGCTCTGTTCCGCAGATGACTGAAAAAAAGATACCATGGAAAAAATTGACGAAAACCGGCATATTAGAAATCATGACAAAACTAAAACCATATACCAAAAAAATATTTTAAACCGTTTGAAGGCCAGACAAAAAATTCTTCGATGCTTGGGTGACATATAACTCAACAATAAAAAATTTAATGAATAGAAATTCTATTTGCGAATTGTTTCGAAAAGAAACGAAATAAGATCATTTTGTTTTATAAATTCATACAATGTACAGAGTGCACGAAATTATTTATTTGTGTATTGAAAAGTATGCTTTGAAATATTATACATTACATCCTAAAACTTATACATTACATTACATAAATCAGATAAATTTACTTACATACACATGACTGAATTACTCTTCAATAATATTTTTTAGTATTAGAACAATGATGCACTCACTAAATGTACGCATTGAAAGATAAGTATAATAGTCATACGTACACTGAACAACAATTATAAACTGATTTAATGTAAAACAAAACACAGCCAAGCATTGAGTCTCCGAGCATAAATGACCTCTAACTCACTCGGACAAACTCGGTCCTCCGAATTTACCCGAATAAATGTTTCAGCTAGGAGCCGCTGACAGAATAGACTACACACCAGACAGTCTCCCACGCTCGGATGAATTCAGTCATTCAATATCTTAAGAGCCTGACAGATTAGATTTTTTCAATTCCCATCCAAAAGTGCGCGATGACCCGAAGAAGTTAAAAAAAAAAATTGGTACTTCAAATCGATATTTAAAAAAATACTGAGTATAATAATATTTTAACAATATAGTTATGGTTTAATAAATTATAATCAGTTAACTAAGCCCTTCAGAAAGCTGTTAATACAGACTCCTTTCGATTTTACCTAAAAAAATTAATAAAATGAAATAATTTATTTAAATTTAAATTTATTTAAAAAAAACATAAAACTGATTAAAAGAAGAATTAAAATCTACAATTTACGCAAATCTGACTGCATTTCAGAGAAATTTATGTTTAAATCTGACCAAACATGTTACTTAATTGGATATTAGAAGTTTTTTCCAGCCCGGTAAAGTAGTATACTGAAAGGAAGAGAAGAATCCTGTTAACTCTAGACTAAATTGCGGTAAAATAAAACACAACAACTTCATTAAACAAAAAAGTTGTCTAGAAGAGATTATTACGCAAGAAATAATTAATGTATTAAAATAACGTTGTCGCATTTCATCTATTTATAATATATTTTTTAAGGGAGAAGTAAAGGTAATAAGGAAAACGTTAAAATATTCAGAATAAAAACATGTACTTTAGTACATAAAATGCCGAAGGGAACGCAAATAATTTAAAAGAAGTGAAGAATGTGTAAGTGAGAAAACCAGAATAAAAAGAAGTAAACAACAAAAAGACCTGAAAAAAAAAACATAAGTGGCTGCTGTGCAAAACCTGACAATAAAAACCACGGAAATAACACAATGAGCCGTAACTTTATGAATTATTCATCTATAAATTAATTTAAAAACGATTTTCTCTCTCTTTCTCATTCTCGCTTTCTGTCTCTCTCTTACGCTAGCGATCGAAAAAATGGAATAAAAGAAAAGAAAATGGAAAAGTAGTCTATTCTTTTTTCAAGAAAACGTCTTATTTCTTTCATAGAAAGAATGGTTTTATTTAAATGAATAAAAAGTTACCTCTACTTAGTTATAAGTTAAGAAAATATTTTAAATATTCCTAAAAAAAAAAAAAAATAATAAAACGTCATTCTGTAGAAATAAAGGTAGCCTATGAAATAAATAAACATAAAAAATAAGAATAGTAAAATTTTGTTTTAACATAAAAAATGTTGAAGTAAAGATAACAGAAAAAACCTCTATCTAAAAACAATAATATCTACGCTAATATAAGAAAAAGAAAGTTAAAAAAAGAATACCACCGGAAAACACTATATTTCAGTTGATCTTTATTGAAATGCGACAAACCATCGATCCAAAAATATTTAATAAAAAGTTATTTTCAATTTAATGGAATTCATTATGGCTGTTAAATCAATGGTCCAGGCAAAGCGCTCCGTCATTTAGTTCTACAAGCAAACCGGTCCAAAATTCTTAATACAGTCTCCGGTTCATTCTGTAGGGTATCTACCAAAAAAGCTTTATAAAATGCCCAATGAAATTAAACGTAACTACGAACGACTTCAACACAATAAAAAAAAGTCTTTATAAAAATTCCACGAAAATAAAATATTCCAATCCTTAAAAAAAAGTGAAAAACGGAACAGAATCTTTTGAGCAAAAAATAAAGATTAAATTAAAAATAATTTATCATGATTTTATCCTAAAACCACATATAGCTAATAAAACAACAGTTTATCGTCAAACTGACTATTGATTATCTCAATGAGAAATTCCCCCAACGGATGGTATTATTTATACGATTCAATTCAACCCTAATTTATTTAAACATTTGTTTTACAGCAACATATAAATGATAAATAATGAAGAGAAACATATAATTTCTCATTAATAAATTTATGTTAATCGAAATATTTATAAATGTAAATATAGTTCCTCTAATCCAGAAACAGTCATCAGGAATTTCAGGTTTCACTACTAATATAGACAAACAAATTATTCATTATATTATTTATTAAAATTCAGTTCAAAATAATTATTCAACCCGTACGCTGAGTATTAATTTATTTTAATTCATAATATGATATGCAGAGTATCCGAAAAGTCATGGACCATAGGCAAAATCATAGTATTTGTTCAATGTGTCCACCACTGAATTACAGACTTGAATGTAGGAGGAATTTAGGTTGTTTAACCTTTTGGGCTTATAATGATTTTCTATGGAATAGCATTCGTCCTCAATCCTAGATGGGTCACATAGCGAATATTCACGCTGTACACTTGTGACTTCAGATATCGCCAGAATGAAAATCCATTGAATTCAATTCTGGCGACCTTGAAACTCATTCAACAGGTCCTCTACTACCAATTCAGTGTTCAGGAAAGTCTCACCTGGCCAATATTGTACACCGCTTGCATAGTATGATGGGAATCCGTCTTGCATGAACCGTTTAGGATCCTCTCCAATAATACCCGATATGAGCATCAGCCAATCTCTGAGCAATTGGAGCTACTTTCTGCGATGCACATTTCCTTAAGAATCTATGAGCCGATGATATGATTATTCCTATATATATATATATACCTGCCAGTAAACTACCAATGCTTTTTGGTAAGCCTTCGACGAAGACAGTATACGCACGTTATTTTTTCCTGATGCGAGATGCATGAAGGTAGTAATGTGAATTCTGGACATGTTGCTTTTTGAGATGGTTTGGCCAGATTTGGTTTGATTAATTCAGGCTTGAGTCCGGAGTGTAGGACCAATGGTGATGTGCGCTATGTCTTATATGTCTGCCCCAAGTACGAAGCTGAATGTAACAAAGTAATTAGAGAGCTTACGAGGATCAATTCTGGTTTTGATTTGTAAGTTAAATGGAAAACCGTAAGGGAATTGAACGCTTATCCCTACGAAGGATGCTGATGGTATCAACGTCCTGGCTGACGGGGTCTCTTGCTGTTATAAATGTGTAGATATAAAAGTAACTCGGTCTCGGGACTTGTAATCCTAGTTAACTTGTAATCCTAGTTGAGTCCAAGTTAACTGGTAGGATGAGATGGATAAGTGGAGAACTGTGTGATGGAGCTGTAGAGTGGGAGGGTACATGCATCCGAAAGCGGACCAGAGCAGAGGGTTATAGGGTATTTTTTTCATTAGAGGTTCATTTTATTAAATTTTTGAATCTATTTCTTGATTCTTAAGTGAATCAAGAGGACTTGCGTAAATTTAATTGTAGGGCAAAACTGTTGTTATTGCGATCAACACTTGTTTTGTTGTTTGGTGTAAGAATAGTATTTTTGGTGTTAAAGACTCAATCAAGTAACGATCTGAGTGAATAGTCTAATTGAAGTTATATTTAAAAAGAGTTTGTTGGTGAAACCTTCGGTGTTAGAGGGAAGCGCGGTGATCGCGCTCCCGCGAATCGGTTAGTTTGATAATTGAAGGTTGTAAGTTATGGTAGTTAAACGTGGTTGGAAAAGGCCGTACAAAGGCAAGAGTAGGTTGTGTAAATACGATGACAAAACTGATAATTGTTTTGTGTTATCAAGTTGGAGGGTGTAAAAGGCGACCTCGGTTAAACCCATCAGGGCTACGAATTGAGGCGGTGGTTTGGCGTCCGGGATCGTCACAAAGAGACTGTCTTCTCCTAAGGGGGTCATGTGCTTCATTCTGTGGGAAATTAGACACTCCACTACTTTTTCTCTACGGAAATATAATGTTCACTTACTTAAACCGCAAAGTTCGAGAACACAGGACCTATAGTAAACTACTCATGTAAAAAACGCCCCAAATTCGATTTTGAACATAAACATTCACTTTTGGATATTTTTTGGAGCAATTTCACCAATTCATGTGTATATCATTGTCACAATACTCGACAATTTGTCGATTGAACATGAAATGTTGCTTCATCAAAATATAAAAAAAATGGTTTCAATCGGCAGAAGCTTATTCTAACCGATTTTACAAAAATTGAACTTTTTGTGCTTATCGTTTAGGTTTAATTCGATGCAGTAGCTGCAGGTAAAAAGCACAAAATTTCAATCGTTTTCGAACACCATTAAGGTTATTACGACCACATTTAGCTGACAAATAATCTTATAGAACGAACTTTTTGACTTTGTTGGATAGACAGTCTAATTATTTATATGTTTTCGGAGAATTTCTATCATAGATTCGCTTACAATTTCTGATAAGCTGTAATTAATTCAAAGTTACACTAAGTGTCCACGTTTCCACTTCAGCTTGGATTCCACGACGTTGTTTTAAATACCCTTACAGAAAAAAAATTACCTACTAGAACTCACCAAGTAATTGTAAAAGTATACTTCGGGTCTGTATGAAGACTGTATATTTTATGTTCGACTGAGTGAAAGCGCTTTACACCCGAACATAGAGTTCTCAAATTTGCATGGTACTGTTCAACATTTTTTGTGTATTTTTTATTACTGTATGTTTAATGTTTTAACCTCTTTTTTTATGTAAATGTCAGGACACTTTATACCTTGTAAGTATTATATGCGATTTGTTTAAATGTCTCATGCTACTTTTATTTTTGTTTTATTTAAATGTAATGGTCCTGAAAACTCATACATCTGACAATCTTCTAAGTAATCTAAATAATTTTTTAAAGAACGTGACGATGGCTAATGACCTAAGAAGACGATGCTCATATAAAACAAAAATAAATAAATAAATTTATTTATTAAAGACTTATATTTAATAATAATCACAATTTTTGTTTTATTTTAATTAAAGCAATAATTAACTTCACGGGAATAAATACGTTTGATTTTTATATTCGTTAAAGCTGAACAATAATGAAAATAATACTTAAAATTTTCATTTTAAATTAAATAAATTTTACTTAACCACTTATTTTTTTCTATTACTTCCATTTAAAATATTTTTGAAAAAAATTTCAGCGCCGGTAGTTTTGTAATCTTTTACTTGATTTTCTTTTATGTCAAATTTTGGTATGTATGAATTGGAAAAAAGGGGGAGAAAAATCTATATGTGTTCCTTAATTTATTTTTTCTACAGTTTATATAAAAGTTTACAAAAATATTCAGATCTTTTTCAATACAGTGAGTGTTATTCATAAAAATTTTGAATTTCTGTTAACAAATCAACATGGAGTAATATTATGTTTACAGATACATACCTTACCCAAACTATGTACAGTTAGACCTATATGTAATCGATCATGCATATGACATTCCCATTATATTGTAGACAATTTATCGCAGTTGTTATTATTATTATTATTATTATTATTATTATAGTAACGAGAGGGATTGAAACTCACCCTAGGGGATAGCTCAGCTTTATCCCAACAATCTCACAATATCTACTCAATTGATCATAAACAGTCAAATCAATGGCAATTCTAAGTCTTGTTTTGGTCACACTATCTTGTTGCCTATAAATAATAAAATAGAATTGCTTACAGCAAACTAAATGAATTAATGAAATGTTATGCAATAAATACAAGGATATGTAAACAAAAGATTAATTAGTCAAATATTTAATTTAGTTTATAGTTTTCAATTTATATATTGGAACTATAAAAAAAAATATTGGTTAATTATTTATTTATTATTATTATTTTGAGTAGTTTGGCTTGGGTTTATGCTATTTTTCACACATATCTGTTCTTTGACAATCTTTAACATAAATATATTTACTACAAACATCGCCTCCAACTGTTTTATTCATGCAAATCCTTTGTTTTTCATCTACAGTGTTTTTCCTTAGTGAATCCAGTTGTTACTATATTAATTAAAACTGGATGAATATATGATCAACTATTCCTTATATAAGATTGTAAAAAAAAACTTCTGTTCATTAAAAGGTTTTTTCTATTCATCAAGGGGCGTCGCTAGCAACCGCTCTAGCAAATATGAAATCTTGACACATGCGGCGACGCTACCTCTATAATGTTAAAAATAGGGTTCTTCATAACTTCTGTTCTTTCAAATTCATTTTATTAAAAAAAAAATAAGAGTAATTTTGGATATATGAATTGTTTTTAAGAATCCTGAATAATAATTTAATCTTACGCGTAAAAGGTTTTTCGATAACCATTCTTGTTTTTTTATTGGACCGCATCAAAATCCCAAAGTAACTACTCTAAAAATATTCAGACCGAGACCACGATTACGCAGGACTCGACCAATTTACATCAAATTCTAACTTGCAAATCTAAATTTCAATGAAACGAATGTTTGGAAATTTTTGAGCCTCGAAATTTTGTATATATATATAGAAAACATATCCCGATAAGTATTTTTCATGATATATATATATATATATATATATATATATATTATATTTATACTGAACAATGTTTACGCATACAATCAAACTTTTTAAGTTTAGTTGTACAAAATAAAAATTTTTCTCCAAATTTTTTTTCAAAATTAATTATCGTTCTTTTTTTTACAAAAAAAGATTAGTCAAGCTTAAACTTTCATTTGATAATTTTCCTTCTACATAGTTTCATTTTAAGAGAAAATTAGTAATGCATTAAAAAAACTCTTAGCATAGGTGGATAAAATTAAATTTTTTAGATGCTTCAATCTTTTTCGGCGTACCGGTCAATTATGGTCAGAGTCTCGTGTGTTTTCGATTGAAAATAAATAGTAACGATGTGGGTTCCTTGTCCATTTCATTTTTTCTATAGATATCCTATTCTAATACGAAATATATTGTTTAATCCTACGACGA
>JAAAKQ030093303.1:0-14639 GCA_010016005.3 Zanna intricata
CAGATACCGGTTAGCAGACGCTATGACGGCGCGGGGCAGGCTCAGTCCGGTTACTTATTATACAGACCCTGTAGCTAATGATTACAGCAGATGATGCTGCCTCAAACAATTTATTTGTAAAAATTCCCCTTTAATAACCATCACACTTTTCACATACTGTACTAGACTCATTCATATATTTCATATGTAGTGTCTTACTTATTTCTAATTGACAATGCAAAAATTTGATCAAAATCATCTTTTTTTTTTTAACACTACATGTGAGAGCAGTCAGATTTAAAAATATAAAATAAAATCAGATTTAACAAAAATAAAATTTGAACTTTCTTTAAAATTTCATCTTCAGACATCTTCATTTTTAGCATTTGTCTGATAGAATGCAGCCTTGCCATGCTTAAGAATTTTTAGGTTATAAAATTATCATAGAGTTTAATTAATGTTTTAAAAAGCAAAGAGTTTATAATAGATTAGGCTTAGTATAAAAGAAATAAGTTATTCCATTTTAAACACAAAGAACTGTGAAATAGTAAGTTGTATTCTAAGATTAATCAGAACTTGAAAAAAAATATCCATTTTTATTGAAAAATTGATGCATAAATTAACTTTGTCCCCATCACCTTTTGGTTTCACCAAATTCTTTAGCATTTTCTTGTATTATCATGTCAAGTATGTCAAGTTATATGGCTAAATTCTCTTGCATTATACAGCCAAATGCTGTAACGATTAGTTATTTTCATCTTGCATGTTAATAATAAACCGATTAATACAATCAATGAAATATTTTATCAGTAAAACTGCTTCTGAATTTTTGAAGCAGGTCTTTAGTTAGTTATTAAACTTTCAAATGTGTGTTTTTTTTTTAAATATTTAATTGCTGAAGGTATGTTTAAAAATAATTTGCAGCCTCTCCTGTTGATTAATATTTAATTTACAAATTGATTATTAAATTCAGACTAACAAATCTAAAAATTATTCGTGAAACTAACTGTATGAAATAAAAATCTCTAAAGAAGTTTGTCTAGAAGAAAAAAATGAGGTCAAAAATAGATATTTTTTTTCTTATTGAAGCAAGATAATTAAAAAACAAGTTCATCAGGTAACATTTTACATCAATTTTTTATTTAAGTTCAACTTCTATTTATTTTGATTGACAAAGTCTGATATTTCACATAATAATACTGTTATTATTTAGTGCATTTGGTTGCGGCAGAAAAATACTGTGACTGATTTTTTATTATAATGCATTATTTCTGCATAGCTATCAGCTTGAATATACTGTTTTTTAAGGGTGTAAGTTACTGGTGAAATAATGTCATTAATTTTTACAGGAAAATTCCCCCTTTAATAAAGACAATATAATAATAATATATTGTCTTTATATTCAGGACAATATGATAAATATACTGAACAGAACACTACTTGTCTAGCAAGTTTCTCCCAAATATCTGATTGAGAAATTACTAGCAATATTAGGTTAGGATCTCCTTTGATTCAGTTGTCTTAAAAGTTTTTTTTTTTTTTTTTTTTTTTAACCTTCGGAACTACTGTTAAGGTATATCTTCAGAGGAGGAGATGAGTGAATTGTAGCGTGTGTGAAAAATGTCATGTCTGACCGGGATTTGAACCCGGGATCTCCGGATGAAAGGCCGAGGTGCTACCACACGTGCCATGGACGCCGGCAGAAAGGTTCTAATATAGTATGTTAGATTAATATTCTTCATAAATGCTTTACGTGAAGTCTTTGTTGATCTAGGTCTTCATCGGAGAGTGTCTGGCAGCACGGGTGTCATACTTTATACTGGAGTTACCAAATCAACCAGTTACCAAAGTTAAAAGTTCTGGGCTATGCATTTGCACAGGAACTGGCTCATCTTCATGGCATTTTTCTATGAACCGGTTAAATGTGGAAGATGTTCAAGAGCTATTAAAACTTGCTGGTATTTCACCCTCTATCAAAATCAATGAATTAGTTGCTCGTTATAATGATTCACTCATGTTCAGACCAGGTAATCTAAAACGTATAACTTATCTTTTTATTTTTGTCTATTTTTATTTTATAATGTACGTATCCAAGTCATATTACGTTGTTTACTGTACTGTGAATGGAGCTAGAGAAAGAAGGAAATATTACTGTGTTCAGAATTTGATTCTTACTTAATAGGTTTTGTATGTTATTGGATATGCCTTTGCCTCACACATTTTTTCTATTGTGCTTTCATCCATGAAAGTAGTTTATTGAGTTTTAAATAAACCTTATAGTAGATCATGTTGCAGTATTCTGACATCTGTGGACATTAGACATTGCAAAACCTTCAGAATACTTTTGTTGGATTCTTAGTAGGTAAGAATAGAATGTTCTGTTATAACTTTGTTCATCCTTCACTAATTAAGGACAGGTGGTGACATTGATGAATATATGAACACTGTTATGAACTTACCAACTTAGTTTTTTTGATAGATGAAAACTGTGATATGTGCCATGTTTCTTTGTGGTCTGTAGTCATATCTTTACTTACACTGATATGTAACCTTTGTCCAAAAGTATAGAGAAAAGATCACTCGTGCATCTAGCTGAAATTATTGTGGAATAAGTCTTTTTTTTTTTTTGTAAGATCTAAATGTTATTAGATATATAGAAGTGATTCATTGATAGGATATCAACTAATGTATTCTACTGGGTATTTGTTTTAAAACACAACCCAAGCAAAATACTTTTTAGAAACATTAATACAGTGTCAGGTGAAGAGTTTGGCAGCACTACCTACCTATTGTTGTTTTATAATCAGTTGATATAATTTTCTGTTTCTTTTATGTGAACGGTTAGTAGTTTTCGGTTATCTGTGTTTTTTACTTAGAAGAATGGTTTTGGAACACAGAAGAAAGGATTTTTATTGTGGACAATTTTTTTAACTAAATCTTTTGTGCCAAGAAGCCTTTCAATTGCAGTTCCCGGGTAAGAATGTGCATCAAATAAGTATTCAATTCATTGTTTGATAAAGAAATACAGAGGGACTGATTCTGTTTGCAATGAGAAATATAACAAGAAACATTCAGTACTTAATGACAAAATATTGGAAGATGTTAGAGTAAGCTTTTTAAACTCGCCTAGCAAATCATTATGAAAACTTGCACAAAAAAAGGAATATCTATATATATAGTGCCTTTAAAGCAATCCAGCAACTTAACTTACAGCCATATTGAATTCATATATCCTATGAATTACACTCTGTTGATTATGCTGCTAGGCTCCACTACCGTAAATGGTTTAATCAGTTTGTTTAAACATTGGATAATGTATTTGTTACAGATGAGGCTGAGTTTCATTTGAGTGGTTACTGGAACTCTAACAATCCTCACATCATCCATTCACAATCTCTACACCCTCAGAAAATTGGTGTGTGTTTGTGAATGTGTATGCGCGCATGCCCGGGTGCAATTTCCAGGTGAAGAATAATTGGCCCCAGATTCTTTGAAAACGCTCTTAATGCTGACCTCTACCAAGAAATATGTAATGCAGTTTATTGTAAATCTAGAATTAAACGAGAGAGGTTTGTGGTTTTAACAAGATGGGACCACATGTCACACAGTAAGAGCAGAAATGGACCATTTGAGGAATTATTTGGTGAGAAACTAATATCAACTGGCTTATGGTCAGCTAGGTCACCTGATTTTTCTCCTGCAAAGTTTTTTCTGGGATATCTAAAAAGTTGTATATTCAAAAATAATCCACATTCACACACTGCTGAAGAACTGAAAGCCAAAATAACTAAGGAATTATGAGAAATTGGAAGAGGTACACTTTGAATGGCTGTATGAAATATGAAAAAGAGGATAATTGGTTGCATTGATGAAAATGGTGGGCACTTTCAACATTTGTTATAAAAAATTTTTTTTCAGTATTGTTTTGCTTAAATAATTGTAATTCTTATAACTAATTTCATTAAATATGTCACATTACTTTTTTTTTTTAATCGGGTTGCATTTTAAAAAACAAATACGCAGTATAAAGGTGGTGTGGCATTTGTCAAATTAGTCGGTTGCTGAAAGGTTTCGGTAAAATGAATTACTAGAAACTGGAAGAATGGTTATGAAAACTGCAAAACTGAATTTGGTGAAGGATGCCATAGGAGAGCAAATTCATTTGTAAAGGTTTGAACGACACCAATGAAGTCTTGGTTTTATCTCAGGATGAAGCATGTTAGCCCTGAAATTCTACCTCAGAACTGATAAAATCATCTTTAAACTCATAGGATTGGGTACGGTTTTGTGATTACTTTCATATTCTGTATTACCTTTCGACTACTACCTTTGCAACCCTTGAACAGCATGTTAAAGATTGCATGCTATTAATATTCTGTGTGAACAATTTTAATGATCTGTGGCATGCATGCATAACAACTATGGTGCTTCAGGATTGAAGCCTTTGGGAACTGAATTAAACAAATGTAAATATTTGTGAATGAAGGGTTGTTAAAGTTGAACATAGTCATTTGCTTTCACACAGTGTCTTGTTTTATTGACAGTATTCTTAACGGTTTTTGACAACTTTGTATGTCATATGTCGAATGGCCTCTTGAGTTATTTTTAACTAGTATTCTTATTCTATTTATTTTAAATAATCAACATTTTTGTATTTTTCACATTTATTACAACTGTAGTCCTGTTGTATTAGTAATCATTAAATAACGTTTCTTGGAACTTTGATAAAGATGTTGTTTTACTCTGAATTGTATTTTAGTTATATTGTGAACTTAAAAGTGACTTTGGACCAGATTACCAGATTATTATCTGGTAATTTTTCTGTTGTAATCTTGGTATTTCAGTTTATTGTTGTTATTTACAGCAGTACAGTTTTTAATTATTTTGCAGATGATCGGAGAATGGTTTATACAGTAAGAGACCTCATTTCAGCCGGAGTGTGGCCTGATCCACCTGGTCTTCCTTCTCGGGGTTTCTGTGATGTTATCTCTGTACGTAAATAGAAATCAGATTTTATATATAGTTTGCATTTGTCTTCACAGGGGTTATCACCAAACTCACTGCCATATTTAACACACATACGACTAAATATAGTATTTATTATTTTATTTTAATACACATTAAATTTTTGAGCAATTATAACCTGTTTTGTTAGATAGCAAGATGAAATCTTGTATTTGTATCTATGTTCTACAGATGCAATAATAAAGTTGCTTGTTATCAGTTATGAAGAACTGATCAAAAATTTTTATTATTGTAAACTTTTTCAGTTGAAATAGATCTGAAAACATTATTTTTCAATGGTGTTTTTTTCTTTTTACTACAGTTGTTCCATATATGGTCAGTGAATTTCATATTTTGGTTTGCAATTTGTGATAACAGGTCATTTATTTGAAAAATATGAGTATGGAAAATCATTTGGCAAAGTTTTTTTTAATCTCTAAAAACAAAGGGACTTTTCATAATTATTTTATTTTTACATGAAAGCCACTATCTTAATCTACTTTTTTACGTAGTTGCCTTCAGTATTAAGGCACTTATCGTACCAAACCACAAGCTTTTGTATTCCATTGTCATAAAAGTTTGCTGCCTGATTTAACAGCCACTGCAACACGGCTGTGAGCACAATTTTCGGTACTTTAACTGTTCACTAACAATTTTGTAAAGAAAATTTCTTGAAACTTGAGGGAACTCTAATGATAATCAAGAAATCGTGAAGTGTCTGTTTTCTTTAATTTTTTCTTTGACTTTTTGCACCAAATCATCAATGATTACTGAAGATTGCCCACTACGTTCCTTGTCATGAATGTTTGTTTGGCCATCCTTGAAATATCTAACTCATTTCCATACCATTCCATCACTCATAATGTTTTGTCCATAGACTTTACAAATCTGATTTCAACTGGTTTTCGCCTTTAGCACACAGAAAAAAAATAACAGCACGTATTTCATAGTCGGTGGGATTCTCAATTGGCAGTGGCATTTTAAATACGCAAAAGTAAATGTAAACACGATCAATTTTGGCTGTAATGGCGTCTGTGGCTTGCCAACAGATGTAGGTACACAATGCACATGTACAAGACACGGACCACAGCGCTGCATCGGCTTGATTTCAAAACTGTACTTACTTTAAAATATGTGTATATATATATATATATATATATATATATAAACTTTAATATAAATAAAACCTATTTTCCTTTTTTTCAAATAAATATTGAAAATTGTTGAATATCCCAGTATTTTTCTCATTAAGTGGAATAATACCATTTACAAATTCTTAGTTTGTTTTGAACAACCTACTTCAAACATTATTATTGCAGTACTCATTCACATTCTGACTATACCCATTACATACTTTCAGTAATGTGAATCTACAGACTCTTGTGAACTTGACTGAGCTGATATATTTTTTGAAAATTTTACTAACCTGCAGCCAAATTATTATTGCCACTGAAAATTAAACAGAAAATTCTATATCATATGATATAATTTTTCACTGACATTAAATTTTTTAAATACCATAAATAAATTTTTAGCAAAATATAGATACTTCAGAAACATGTTTTATATATGAAATTAAAGAAATCTGTTTTCAGAAACATAGGTACAGAAAGTGGCATTATTATTTAATCATAGCTGCTAAAAGATTTTCCCAGATTTCAGCTTTAAAATGCAGTTAGTGACCCAAACTATAAACTCAGTGGGAAAAGCAGATAGGATAGTCCAAAGCTTACAGTTTTAATATTATTTCTTTAAAAACTATAATATATTGATAAAGGACTGTTGAAAGGTTATCTCTTATAATATTTGGCAATGAATAACAAAAAAATTTAAACTCCAGAAGTTACTTCTACTCGTGAGTAAAGAAAACTTAATTTTCAGCTTAACTCTGAAAATAAAATGAATGACAAAGCATTGAGCTATAAAAATAGTTAGGTATTGTCTGAAACAGACATAAGTGGAATATACCTGTAATCTGTACTATGATAACGTAATTTATGAATGAGTTTTTCTGGAGATAGATTTCTTTCATTTGACAAATTTAATATTATGATTTATTCTTGTTTGAATTATACTAAGAAGCACAGTTTTGGCAAATGAAAGTTTTATTGTGTTCCAAATGTAACTTTTCTGCTGAATTCAGAACTACAATCAGGATTTTTTCCATCGCCCATAGTTTTGTCTGATAACATTTCTGAAGTATTGCTTTTGGGGAAATTCTACTTTTTTTTTTGGGTAACTTAGTACATAAGAGAATATCATCTCAATCATTTCTATCATAACATTATGAAAGCAATGTATATGCATTAATATTCAGTTACTATAGGTTCTGACCTGTCAGCTGAGAACAGTTTTCTGAGTCATACAGTTAATATACCAGTATTCTTGTTTAAATGTTTGCTGTATATGCACATACTATGGTTTCATTCTGTTTTGTGATTTGCAGTTACTGTGTCTAGCATATCATGTTAGTGAATAAATATACCAATGAAGTGTGTAAATGATCTTGATAACTTCTGTTAAATGTGCAGGGATTTGGTGATTAAAGAACAACAAAATTTGACTCCGTTAGTTAAAAATTATTAATAACTATATTTTGGCTGTAAAGTTGGAGATCAAGGTAAGAACTGGGTCTCTGACATCTGCTGTTCAACCTGTGTAACATCTGACAGACTAAACTAGGAGTAATTGGCACTTGAGTTTTGCCATACCAATGGTGTGGTGTTAACCACAAGCCTATTTATTGGGCTGTTATTTCTGTATTACAAAGATAAAAAGAATAAATAGTAAATCTAATGTGGTTCAGTACCCAAATTTAGTATCTGCTATAAAGCCCGTGCCTCAAGTGTGGACTTACCTGTACTGCATCCTCAGATACATCTATCTTTTGAAGATGAATCAGAATGTGAGATAGTTACTGAAGTTCAACATGAGGAGCAAGCTGATCCTACTTTTGAAACAGAATTTTCTTTTTGTGAAACACATCCAGTAATTAAAGGTGAATTAAATGAACAACATTTGAACTTGTCAAACAGAAACAAGCTGAACTTTTGAGATCTAGATTGAAAAGATGGAATCTTTTCCATACTGAAACTAAAATTTGTTTCTTTTGTAATCATCAGGAAGAGTCTCAAGAAGAAAAAAAAAAAAATATATATATATTCAGAAGAAAATAGCGAAGTATACTGTAACAATATTTATGCCGTCTTGGATGCACTTCATCATGAACATAACTCTACAGAATGGAGACTGTTCATTGATTCTTCAAAAACTATTTAAAAGGCTGTCGTTTTGCGCAATGTTAACCAATTTCCTTTTGTGGCATTATATTATGCAACTAACATGAAAGATATGAAAATCCTGTCAGAAAAAATTCAGTATGGTTGGATGTATATTGCAGTTTAAAAGTTATTTGCCTTATTCGTTTGTAGCTCAGCTACACTAAATTTTATTGTTCTTTGTGCAAATTAAACAGCAGGGACTGGACAATTCATTTTATTAAGAAGGAATGGCCAAAGGGTGAAGCACTTATGCATAGACAGAAAAATCTTATACATCCTGCAATAGTTAACTAGAAAAATGATTCTTTGATTTATGAAATTAGGACTTTTCAAAAACTTTGTTAAAGATGATGCATAAAAATGATGTTAGATTTCATTATTGAAAGAAAAATCTTCTCATGTTAGTGTCACTGTAATCAAGGAAGGAATTTTTGTCGTTTCCCAAATAATAAGAACTTTGATTAGATAAACAAATTCAAAGAACTGTTAAGCCAAGTTGAAAAATCTATATGGACGTCACTTAAAATTGTTGTGCAAAACATTTTAAAGACATCATCATAAACATCATAAATACTTCAATCACTGTGACATTATGGGTGAATTATTAGTCGTACAAACATATGGGAGTGTAATATGTTCCTAAAAATTCATTTCTTGGATTCAGACCTGGATTTTTCTGGGCAATCTCTGCACCCTTAGTGACGAATGTGGGAATGCTTCCACCAGCAAATTTCAGTCTTGTAAATCAGGTATCAGCGACAGTAGAATGAAAAAACGCTTGCAGATTGTTGTTAAATGCTAAAGAGAATGTTCAAAAAGCTAAATGCAAAAGGAAAACAACTACCATATTTCAGGTAAGTTGAATAGTGCCCTGCATGAGTGAAAATTCATATGTTTCATTCAAATTTTACTTATATATAGGTATTCAGAAAGTGATTGAACTTCATGGGAAAATTAATAAGTTACAAATTGTTGCACCCTCTATATGTAGCACTCACTATTCACGTACCATGAAAGAATGTTATGAAGATTTGCCTACGTGAAATTACACATCAAACGCCTACTTTTTGTCCATGCAGAGGAGACTTGTGCCGTTGATGTGGATTTCCTGTACACCAAATGTGTGAATTCTTCACATATTCATAAAAATGGAATCATGCCTTATCAGACCAAAACCAATCATTGAGTTCTTCCCCATCTGGCATTACAGATGATATGAACCACTGACAGAAAACATTGTTTTCCATTGTCTGCAGGTAACTTGTGAACAACATGAATTCTGTACAGATGCATCTTTAAACACTTTCTTAATGCCATGTGGGCACTACCAACAGAGAGACCAGACTGAGGTGTTGCACAGACTTCGTGGGATGAACAAAATATGCAGCTTGCATGTTAATCAACTTTACTGGGGTTAGCACATTTGGTTTCATCTGTCACATTTCCTGTTTCTTGGAACTAATCTACAGCCACTTGATGGAGGACTTTGGTGCATCCACACCATATTTTTCTCGGCCTTTCATCCAGAGGTCCCGGGTTCGAATCCCAGTCAGGCATGGCATTTTTCACTCACGCTACAATTCGATCATCTCATCCTCTGAAGATATAACTTAACGGTGGTTCCGGAGGTTAAAAAAAAAAAAAAAAAAAAAAAAAACATTTTTCTGTGAAGGCATTCTGGGTCTGGGCATAGCTGGCACACCTAATGTATTGGAAGACATAGAATTTGAATATTCTCTGCTGTCTTGTGTAACCAATTTTCGTCAATTAAAATCGTTTCAAAAGAAGAAAACATTCTTCAAAAAAGTTGGAACACTCTTAAAGTGTGAACAATCATTAAAAAAAAACCGTGCACGATTATGAAAATCTATTTACCTATTCAAATCCAGCATGAAAAGGTGGGAACTATTGTACCGATGGGTGAATGGCTCTATGTAGTTAGTCTCAAGATGTCCTCCATGCACGTGGTTGTAACCCAGCTCTAACTCCAGTACATGTGCGTTCTGCTGGAGTGGTCCTTTATATTGCCGGTACTCGTGGCGGGAACATAATTAGTTCATCACAAATTAACCCTACGATGGTTGGTGGTCCATCTGAAAAAACCACCAGATGTTGTAATAGTCTTGTGAAGAGACCTTGTTCGGCATTGTCGGACGAGGATAACAGTTCAGAAGGTAGTACGCACTTAGATGTTCAAAGACAAAATCAGTGCAAAAATATGAGATTCATAGTTCTAAAAAATAGCCAGGAAGGTGCCTCCCTTCAAAAGTTCTCGCCTTTCTTAATAAAGTAGTAACAGGTTCAAGTGGCTCCCCAAAAGAATATAAAAAAATTGCGTGATGGATCGATTTTGATCGACACCTACAATGATGAGCAGAGTCGATCTCTGCTGCGTCTGACAAATTTGGGTGGTATACACATACATACAGAATGCCACAAAACCATAAATACAAGCAGGGGCATAATTTTTTGCTGTGACCTGTTAGACATGAATGAATCTGAAATTGCTGAAGAACTCTGACCTCAAGATGTTGTAGAGGTCAGGCGTATAACGAAACGACAGGGCGCAATGGAGGAACCAACACCTTCTTTCATTCTGACTTTCAGTCTCCTGCTACCTCCTGAAAGAATTAAAGTGGGTTACCTATCAGTTAGAGTGTGACCATTCATCCCTAATCCACAGTGATGTTTCAAATGCCAAGGATATTATGGGGCACACAACAACATCTTGTCCAAAAACGGAGATCTGTGCTCAATGTGCGAAGGAAGGCCACAATGACACCAAATGCGTAGAGGATGAAAAGTGCGTGAACTGCAGCGGTTCGCATACAGGCCACTCCCAAGATTGCCCAACTTTCCAGAAAGAAAAGGCAATTCTCAGAATCACTACAGAAGAGAAGCTTTCCTTTCCGGCGGCTCGCAGAGAATATAAAAAGATCTTGAATTCGAGGAACCTGGTTAAACCAAATATGTCCTTTGCCACTGCTGCATCAAAGCAGGCTCCCACAAATATAAACAGTCAGCAGTGCGACTATATCAGAGCTGACTAAGGTGAACAACAAGTGCCTGGTGGCAGGTAGTGAACCAACCAGTGGGATTCCTCTCAAATCTCCTTTTCTCAAAGCTTTGCCTTCACGAACAGGATTAAATACATCAGGTAGTAAGCCACTAAATAAGCTCCCTGTTAATGGAGCACATACAGCAATCTCCTCTGGGATGTCATCTTTCCAGGTATCTAAATCACAACCTCCAACAGCACATGTACTGGAGGATATGGTAGAGGAATTGCCTGATCCCAGGGCTTGCAATTTCCTCAAAATAAAAAATTCAAAAAAGAAAAACTGAATCGCCTATAACTAACTTTGTCATATATTTATTTTTATTCCTTCATATAATTACATTTTATCTATGAATATCATTCAGTGGAATGTTAGAGGTCTTCGGTCCCGCATTGAAGATGTTAGAATACTGATGCGTGCGCATGAACCGTTAATCATGTGTTTCCAAGAAACACATCTATTAGCAAAAGATGTGGTTACACTCAGAGGTTACATTAGTGAGAGATACGACTGCGTGTTAGATAGCAGAGAGAGTGGTGGTGTCACTATTTCATGCGAAATGAGGTTACAGCTAGTAAAATACCATTGGTTACACCAATTCCTCCTATTACTGTTAAAATGATCGTCCCATTTAAATTGCATATTTGCAATTTGTATCTCTCACCCAACTCTGATTTCAGTACTCTAGACATATGAAATCTCCTTCCATTGCCGGTGTTAATAGTAGGTGACTTCAATGCCCACCATACTTCCTCGGGCTCAAATCTGTGCTCCATTTGCGGAAATATGATAAATAGAGTGAGACAAGAATTAGATCTTTGTTTACTAAATGATGGATCATATACATTCATGTCCTGATCGACTGGAACACTGTCAAATATTGATCTTTCCTTTTGCTCACCGAATCTGCTCCCTCGCCTTAATTGGTCTGCTTGTGAAGACCTTTTCGGTAGCGACCACAGGCTGATTATTATACACTTTGAGGTCAAGCGTTTGGTGAATAAAAGACCGCGAAGGTGGATTGTGGAAAAACCAGATTGGAATGGTTACCAAAATGCCTTTCCATCACACTATGATGATGGTGCATACGCCCTCGATGAATTTTCCTCTTTTACATCCCCAATACTAGACAATGCTAATAAATATACTCCACTAACATCAGGAAACCCTAGACGTCCTTTCGTTCCGTGGTGGAATGATGACTGCCAACACGCCATTAGGAAACAACAGCAGGCACTGCAGACCAACTAGTGATCATCTAGATTTGTATCGCAAAGCGAGAATGGAATATCGTCGAGTATTCTTAGACTGTAGGAGGAATTACGTGCACACCATCTCAAGTACAACTCCCACATCTTCTGTGTGGAAAAAGATCCGTACAATCTGCGGATCTCCAACGCAATCCATTCTCAGAGTCATTCATGAAGGAGAACTAATAACAACATCCTCGGCAGTGGCAAATAAGTTGTCACATTGTTTCCAGTCAGTTTCCCTCACCTCAGCATACAGTGAGGAATTTCAGAGGCACAAATTTCAAATAGAATTATTACCTCTAAACATTGGTGATTCGGTCGGTGAATTAAACACCCCTTTTTCTTTTAGCGAGTTGTCACACGCACTTAAGAACTCACGTGACACCTCCCCTGGACCTGATAACATTCATTTGAGCATGTTGTCTCATCTTCCTAATTCGACACTACAACACTTAAAGAAAAAAAAAATGAAAAGTTTCTAAATCACCTATTTTTGTTCTTGTGCCAAAGAAAAAATTAATTATCTACCTCATTGTTATTTTCTGATGAATTTACTTGACTACTGACATTTAACTTTCATATTGTGGTGAGCAGTATTCATATTATTCCTTACAATAGCTCAAGGATTATGTGAAAATTTATTTTTCATCACATTTGTTGTATTACATAGGGTAATACAACAAAACTTCTGACAGAAGTGTGCTATTCTGACAGGAAGATTTTCACAGCTACTATAATTTTATCTTAAATTACTTGTAATAGAAATGGGACTTTATTTTTAAATGTTATAGACCAAAATTGTGTATGATTTGATTTCATTAACAGATCTTAGATAAACCCTTTCCTTTAAATATATTTACACACCCTAGGGACAGCTGCATAGATTTCCTTTTGTTATATGAGAACTGGCTGTTCTCTTATTTAAAACTTATATTTAGAATTTAGTCTTATCATTTATAGCAGTAAATAATTTTGTTCTTTAATGATATTTATACATTTCTCTATTTATTAATAGCTATTGTCTTCAGATTATTGTATCGCTGTAATGTTAGATTATTCAGCTTTCTGCATTTTATCAATTTTTTTTTCTACATTTATTATTTCATTTTTACTTTGATCATCCTAGAAAATTTGGAGTAACTGTAAGTTTCAAATTAATTTAAGGATTTAAGCCCGTATTTAATTTAATGTCTAAAAATGACTTAGATTTTGACACAGCAGTAGCCTTCTGACCAGAGCTAAACAAATTTTTATCAAGTTGGTTAATAATAATTTTTCTATATATGTTCCTGTTCATGTCGTGATATACTGATAATAAGTGTATCAGCGTATGACTTATAATTTATTACAGAAATAGCTTCTTTTCAAAAAGTAGCTTACAACCAATATTATTAAACATAAAAGGAAAAGTACTTCTTTTTCACTTAAAAACATTTTATATAAATTTTGGGCCAGTTTTGTAATTTTATTAAATAAAAATCATCTGAAATATAATAATTTATGATCACGTAAACCAGAACACCTGATTACATTATTGTTTCACTAGATAACATAACCAATGTAAATTAGCTATATTTCTGTTTACACTCAGCTTTTGTAATTGTATAGTTTCATAGCTTCTGTACACATGAATACATTTACAAAATTCCTGTTAGATGACACAAAACTGTGATGTTATAAAAACTTTGCTTGACAGTAAATCAGATGTGTAAACATGTCTTTTTTTTTAATGTTTCTTTGTATTGTTTTAAAAGTTTTTTATGGGATTTTGTGACAGAATGTGTTGACTCTTCTATCATTGAATAAGGCATACATTACAGTATGTCTTAAAGATAATTTAGACTTATGAAACCTTTTGAGAATTTTAGCATTCAATATCAGGACAATATTAGCACAGACCAGCACACTTTTTAAGTAGAATGCTAATAAAAATCCCATATAAACTTGTAGCTTGTACGAGGTGTGTTCAAAAAGTAAGGTGACTTGATATTTTTAGGAAAAAATATTTATTTATTCATCAATATTCATGTTGTCCC
Source organism: Zanna intricata (assembly GCA_010016005.3). Taxonomy (NCBI): domain Eukaryota; kingdom Metazoa; phylum Arthropoda; class Insecta; order Hemiptera; family Fulgoridae; genus Zanna; species Zanna intricata. The sequence continues at coordinate 14,613 of JAAAKQ030093303.1, forward strand.
CTTCAAAGTAATCCCCCTCAGATACAA
>JAAAKQ030093314.1:0-13864 GCA_010016005.3 Zanna intricata
TTTTTAAACAAATACTTTGTTATTCTATAAGTAAATGATTGAAAAACATAGTTAATTTTTTACAGCTATTTATTGGATACAATTATACTTAAACAATTATTAAAACAAAACAATAAAAAAAAAAAAAATTAAATCATTGTTGGACTGGCCCAATTGGCAAATCATTTTAAGGCCCACCCAATGAAAAAAATTAGAGAATCCTGTAGAAATTATTAAAACAATAAAAAAAAAAAAAAATTAAATCATTGTTGGACTGGCCCAATTGGCAAATCATTTTAAGGCCCACCCAATGAAAAAAATTAGAGAATCCTGTAGAAATTTAAGGGGTTCCTTAACTTTCCAGATACCTTTTTTTTATAGGGCTCCATAAAACATCATTCTTAAAAAATGTAAAATGACAAAAACCGTTTCAAAATGAATGTAATATTAAAACGATTTAATTTTTAATATCCGAAAAATTTTCATAAAAAAAAAAAAAAATAAAGTAAAACTTTTTTCATCTAATCCAAAATATTTACATTCATAATAATTACATCAAAGTATACTATTGAATAAACTGCAAACTTGGGTGGACCGAGACATAATCATTATTTTATATTAGTTAATAAAGCTCAGTCTTCAGTGATTTACTGCATTTTTTATTTTTATCATATTTAATAATAACTTTAATTACAAATGGAAAAAATATTACTGTAAATTGTTAAACACTAGAAAATTGGATTGAACTACATAACATGAACGTGACATAAAGCAAGTGAAGCTAGTTGTAATTCCTATGGTGTCTCCTTATGACACATTATATATTCTTCAAATTTTTAACATGAAGCAAACATATTTCCTAAGTGTGGATTTTTATACACACACAACAATGAGGTGATAAATGCTGTTCTGCTGCTAAATATTTACAAGTCCTATTTACTGTTAAAAATGTGTTACATGAAATGACAAATAAGGTATATTTCAATATAAATGGATAAAAAACAAAAATTTCTGTTGTAAATTGATAATTTGGATGTTTAATTTAACTGAACTAACCAATCATTTTGTAAAACAAATTTTTTTTACTAACTCAGTATTTATTAAATATACATAATTTGACGAGAAGGAAAATAAAAGAATAGTTCCTTTATTTACAAAATAAACTACAGTTTTAAATGAAAAAAAAAAAACAAGGGCTTTGAAACCTATCTCTAAAAAAGAATTAAAAAATGTTCTAAAAAACTAACTGTAAGCAGGAACTTTTTAAAATGTATAGAAAACAGCAATTACTTTGTAACAATTTTGGAAAAAATGTATTTGACAATTGCACCAAAATTATTTTAATAGCTAATATGAATAGCTAACAGAGTTTTATGGTTTTTTTAACCATAATCCTGATTCTATAAAAATATGGCAAATAGTTATTAAAATTACTACTAAAATTAAATATTTTAGTCAATATTGATTTAACTATTAATGGATTTTGAGTATATCATTTACATATGTTTGAATATGAGATTACTATTATGTGTATAAAATAAATATTTCTACTGAAGCATTTTTATTTTATAAAAATTAATTTTTAATACAATGACAATTTTTTTTGACAAAACTTATACATGAAATTTAGACAATAATTTAAACAATAATATTAATTAACGTTATTTAGTTCGCTCAATACTCTGTTTAATTTGATCATATTGTTTTACTCTATCAGGTATACTGGCTTGTTCAAGTGGTAATATATCAGTTAATTCAGCAAGACTATTAATAAAAACTAATTTTCTACTAAATTTAGTACTTATAAACGGTTTAGTCATAAGTACAATAGTTTTAAGCCAAAATGTAGGATGTACTAAATATAAACGTTTTAAATTTTTTCTTAATTTTCTATCGATCATCTGATAACAACGTTTTAGCCATGAAAATGTTGGCATACAATCTTTAGCAGTACCACCATGTAAATAAACAAGAACATAATCTTCAGTGATAAGTTGATCAAGAGTTGATAGTACATAAAAAAATAAATTATCCATAACGTAGTTGTAATCAACTCTACCATGATGCGGTAAAAAGCAAGCGCTAAATACAATAATAGCGTTATGCGAACCAGCATTTAAATATCCCCCATGTGACAAGACTCTTTTAAATGGTTCAATTACTTTCATATCAATTCTTCGTTCCATACCAGCCACTGTACATGGTTGCCAGTTTCTTGCTTCATTTCGTTCTTCTTCTGCTGTTAATTCCGGTATCAGTTCGCACTCAGCTGAGGGTGAATCACCTAATTTTTCTAATATTGAATCCTCTAATTCATCACCAGAATCCAATTCAGGACTTAAAAATCGATCTAAATCCTCATCAGAGATAACACTTGACAACTGATCCTCATCACCGGCAGAAGACAAAATGTCGTGAGGTAAAGCAATTTTTCTTAATCTCGGTGGACCATTCAAAGTATTTGGTCTTTCTTCACGTTTTAATCTGACATCCTGACAATCTGGTGACAAAACGGCTTGAAAAATTGAATGATCTTCTTCTTCATCATCACTGAGACCAGTTGCACCAGAATCCAACTCCTGAGGTAATGGAATACCGGATGCTTCAAATGTCTGTCTTAATTCTTTTGGACTATTTGGAAAATCAACAGGTTCACATGTATATGTTTCTAATGTAGGTAATTCTAAATCTAAACTTTCTAAACTAATTGATAAATCTTTATTAGAATTATCTAATGGATGGGTAATAGCCGGTTTTGTATTGTTACGAGTGATACAATTACTTGAAGTAATTACTTTTACATTTGTATTAGTGTTCGTATTTGCATTTGTACCTGTAGTAGTGATGGTGGTAGATGATGTAGTTGTAGATAAATCATTAGTACTTAAAGTTGTAGAAACATTACTAATTTTATCATTATTCATCATTTGATTTACTGTACAATTATCGAGTTGATAATTCAATTCACTCAAAGGTGAATTAGCATCAGATACTTCACTGATATCCATTCTGTCACCATCAGATGGTGGTGTTTCATTTTTATCAGCATTTGTCATTAATTTGATTGAATCTGGTGAGCTCTGCATCAAAACTGTATTCTGTAACACAGGTATCATATTGCAAAAAGTAATTATAAAATAATTTAAAAAAAAAAAATAATATACATATAAATTTAATTAATATTCAATTACCATACAAACTTATGTTGATAATAACTTTGGTTTAAAACAATGATGTTGTCATGGTTTTCAATTTATAAAAAAAATGCTCTAACGCCTACACTTAACATTCAACAATAAGACATTGTTATATCTTTGAATAAACTTAAATGAGAACTTTTGGCATTTTAATTTTTTTGTTTGTTTGTTTGAGTGAGCGAAAACGTCTTGACGTTATCATCGCCCGGAATAAAATATGGTAAAGTAAAAGGTACTACCTTTTACCGGAAAAAAAAATCACATAAAGACTTAAAACTAATATCACAGCTGTAAAAACTAATACCATAATAAATTTGTTATTTTTTTAAAGTATATTCTTTTCACATTTAACTTCCAGAAGCCAAAAATAATTTCTGTTTGATGTAAATAAAATCAAGATGGATTTTGCTTATATCATATTAAAGATCATAGTTTAATTGATATCTCAGATTACTGATTCTAACAATATCCTAGTTGGAGTGTCAGTCTGGTTCTGTTTCTGATAGCATTTGCATGTTTAATGAATCATTGTTTGTAAGTTTATAGAGATCCCTACAATTGTTTATAAATTAAATAAGTAAATGTAGTACAGCTTAAGAGAGGCAATTTTAATCATCAGTCAATTTTTAATAGATTCAAATAAAAAGATCATTAACATCATGTGTTTTACAACTTTTAACAGCACAGATCACATAAATTTTATCAAATAGATAAAAATATGATGTTCCATGGTTTCAAAACATTTTCTACTTTTCCATTTTCAGACTTATAACAAAACAGAAAAATACACATATTAGATTACCATTATTTAATAACATTCTTTTTTTCAAAACATGACTGCTGGTGCAAGCCAATCAGTGTGTATAAAACAAGATTACAAAAATCGTTTTTTGTTTTTTTTTTTTTGGGAGAGGGTGCTATGTTGGGAGCGATATGTTAAACTTTGAATATTTTTACTGTAAATTATTACAATAGTATCTGAATTCCTTGTTCATACTGCAAAAGATATATCTGAATCATATCCAAAGAACAAGAGGGTGAAATTTTTTTGTAAACTGGAACCCAACAACAAGCAGTGACAAGCTGACAGTACTGAGGAACTGATCTGTTACCAAGAGAGGCAAACATTTAATTACTGTCCTATTTGGACATGCTTTTTAGATAAAATAATGTAATAAAACATAAATCAAGTGAAAGCAAACTAATGAAACATCATAATTAATATCAACATGTTGCATTATCAGTAACAAGTTTTTTTTTCTAATATAGAGCACCATTTATGAATAATTTGTTATACTTCATTAACCTTGAGATTTCAAGTAAGTAAAAATGTAAGAAATACATACCTTTATAAAAAAAATGAAGCAATAAATGAAAAGAACATTTTCTTTCCTTTTGTATATTTTGGAGGTGAGATTTTGAAATCCTAACATGCATCCTTTTCATGATAATATTCAGCTATAAAACGTTTTATCAGCTTCTCTGCTACAAAGTTACAAGAGTACTCCAAAATAAGTTACATTAATCCATACTTTTTCACTATGGGATATTTTGAGTAATTTTGTTACAAAATGCAAAAATTGCATGAATGTTGCAGGTAATATTTAAATTGTATATCTGTGTGACTCATCTTCAAAATATCCTTACATTGACAATGAAATTTACTGCCAATTACTTGAATAAGTCATAATAGTGCAACTTTATGCGAAATGGTCACAAAATGTACTCCATTATAAGAATGGGTGAAAACAATAAACAACAACATTGTGTAAATGATATCATCTGTGTTCAGAGTTTCATCATTATGGAGCATACTGAGAAGGAAATGGATATTTTGCTTTGAAGTGTTAGTACATCATGAATGATGTATCCAATACATCAGAAAGTAAGTATATTATTAAGAGTGTTGTTCACTGATGTTTTCAAGTAGCTAATTCATTTCTGGATAACTACTGCAAAGTAAACATGTGTTTTGGCTAATACTGGATGCAGTGAAGCACTGGTTCTGTCAATTCATATGAAGTTGTATAAAGTTCAGTGGAGGGGAAACACATCCATTCATATTCAAATCTGCTGAACTGCTATTTATGCTGTAAACATGTTACTAACCTGTTCCTTCGATAACCAAGGTATGCGTAATAAATTTATGTTTGAATGCAATATGATTAAGGCAGTAAAAAATCATAGAAAACTTAAGAGGCAGGAAAGATGGACTACCAGGATAACTGACAAAAGAGGATTGTGTACATGCATGAACTTGCCACAATACATATGTAAGTATCAAGAAGGCTCTAAAGAAAATGTTAAAGTGAAAAGTGTGTGAACACACTCCAGATACCATGGAACATTCACATATAAAGCACCAAGAAGGTCTTAGGGGCAACAATGTAACTACATCGAGACGTAACAAAATGTAATGCTGTAGTGGTTATTAAATGACAAATGGCATTATTTTGAAGAAAAACTGGTACTATCTTACAACACAAGTTTAAATAATCTTTTGGTTGATGGTGAAAAGTAATGCAGCAGAAATGATGGACAGATTATTAAATGTTCCGGATGCTTGTTATCTAGGGCCTTGTAATGAATATATAAAAACTAATGATGTTAAAAATTCAAAACTGTGTCATAAATGGCAGAATCTCTTTAGAGTATACAAATACCAGCTATTAACCATCATGTCATTACTTAATAGTAATAATATGATAATTAATAATGAAAATTAAAAACTGTGAAAGTTCAGTCCTGAGAAGCTTGATACTAAAGATAATTAAAATAAAGTTTGATTAAAATAATTCACCTGTTACTACTGAACATTTCCATTGATGAGTTACACTTTTCTATATATTATAATTTCCTTTATGTTTTTTTGTATATTTATTCTAAATCATTAAATATTAAAAAAAGTTATTAAAAAACATGAATGTAAAAAAAAAAATTAATCTACAAATGTGTAACTATGCATCTTAAGCTGAATACATTCTTTTATATTCTAAAATGTATTAACATTTAATACTAAAGCTTTACTGTTATGGTTCTAAGTTTTTCAAAAAGTCATAAGAAAATATAAAAGTATAGCTCTGAATTCTTCATTGTTAATAGTTGAATGATGTAAGCAAATGACTTTTAATGGTTTTAAATGTTTCTATAAGATTTCAGGTTTTTTCTGGTTTAACATTTAGCTGCCAGAATGTCACGCTATTTTTTGTTAAGTTTATGGTGAACATATAAACACTACCGCAAAGTAATAAAAACAGTTGTTTCTGTGATCTTTGCGTTCAACTGTTTGCTTATATTTAAGCATTGTAAAATAGCACCTATAAATTTAGAACTATAAAAATGTAATAATTGCAGTATTTTAAGTAATTATTTTACAGTAGTGATTGTCAACTTTTGTTAAAAATTAAATGAGTTTAATAAAATACATTTAGCCATTCAGTCATGTTCAACCCTAGGCGATTCCAACTCTCTGGAATTTTCCTGACAGGTTTTATGGGAAGTTTGTTATTGCCTCCCCAATGTAGTTAATTGAAACCCAACCACCAATGAACACCAATATCCACTAGAGTTCTAGAGTTCACAGTTGTAGAGTAAGGAAAGAAACATTTAAAAAATCCAATTTTAGTCAACACAAGTATTTTTAAAAACTGTGAGAAATGCCCAGCACTGAGAAGCCTGCTTATTAAAAGGTTTAGTAAGCAAGGGTTAACTTACTGGATCACAAACTTAACCCACTAGTATAGCTAATGTGAAGTGGAAGCCCTACCCATCACAGTCCACATCTGTATACAGTACCATAATGGGTTTAACATGCACAGGCACTTTAGTTGTTTACCTACTGTCATAACTGGCTTGAAGTAATGTTAAAATAATATAATCAACAAAGAGGAAAAATATACATTATGTTTACTTTAATGCATACAAGATTTTGAATCCTATATTTCATTTTGTAAAAAGGAATATTAAGAAAATACTCTACAACATTCAAAGAAAATTCTATCATTAAATATTATGAAATTACTCACATGTGCTATGAAAATTATCTGAAGTTAATTTGGTTGGTTATGTGTATCTTTTGTAGATTTGGATGACTGGATACAGCTTTTCAGACTTTTAAAATGTTTGTACAAATTCTCTAAAAAACATATGAAGAGCTCATTAAAGTCAGTTTCACATAAGTTACTTTACCTCAGAACTGGTGAGGAAGTTGTGAAAATATCTAAGATCATAAAAAGAATATCTAACCAAAGTATAATATAAAGTTAAAGAAATATCATGTTTCAAACATTAATTTAATAATAAAATCTGATGTAAATATACTAATAATAATGGTAATGAATATTTTTAAGGTTTTTGTCTTTTATATTCTAATTAGTTTTTCAGTAGTAAATGTTAATATCATTCAGAATGTTATTTTATTTACAAAAATGTTTCCGTCAACATTTATTAACTAATGATAATTTTAATTTTAAGATTTTCAATTTTTAGGTATAAGTGTTAGTTATTACATTAATCACCACTTTTAAGTACAAAAAAGGTTTGAATTAAAGTTTAAATTAATGTATGACTATATTACCTGACATAAACACACACGTAAAGCATCGTTTAACGAGTAACATTAAATAATACGCGTAACTATCATCGTCACCATGTAAAAGTAAACTAATTACCAGTTACACAAACAGCTACAATCTACCGAAAAAAATTGCGAAATCGGAAACGGCACATATATTTTATTTTTAAGTTTTGTATCATTCGTATTTTTCATAATGACTAAAATTAAAAATAAAAGGAAAAACTACGTTGAAGAAATAAATAACAGCTCCAACAATAAAAAATTTAATATACAGAATGGTTACGCCTACTTATAGGCTCAGTTTTGTACAGCGATTGGTAAATCATAGCCTGCATAACACAGTAATAAACTAATGTATGATATAAAAATTTATGTTTTACCTAAATAACAGCGAATAACATGAAAAACAATGCCCATAAACAAGCCACAACCTCTCCAACACAGTACTAGTTGATGCAGGCACATCTGTATTTTGTCAGCTGCGCTTTAGCGTCAACAGAATGGCAACATAACAAGTCAATAATTGAACAAAATTACATTTAAAATTTAATACTAGATATACTTGTAGGGTAACTATGTGTAATACAAATGCTTTAGTATGATAAAAAAAAGCCTTAAGCTTTTATTTTATAATAAACATTAATAGTCCAATTTCAGTCCAGTTAACTTTATATTACTGCGTCCGAAAAAAAAAACACCTCACAGTTATTATATTTCTCTGCAAAACATGATTCGTTAGTGGTTTGTTTTATATTTTTAACATAAATGAAAATACGTTTTTTAAAATAGATATTTCAATATGATTTGTTTTAAAAGCATGTTTTTGTACTTTTATTATCTCACAAAAAATGCTGGCGTTACTGTTGACAGTTGATGAATGCATTTAGAGCATAAAAAAAGACTGATGGTCACACTTCCTTTCTCGGCAAACCTCGTCTGTAATCGGATCATGGTCTCGGCGAACAAAACGCGCGAATTACGTGGGTACGGTGACGATACCTTAATCTGGTGTTTTACTTTGGTAGAATAATTTTTTTTCTTCATAGAAGTAAAAAGGCATTGTAATTTTTGTATTAACTTTTAATAGTGGGTTTGAGAAGAGGCTTGTCACTGTAAATGTGTCTCTTTTTTGTTGGCTATTGGAGCAACACCAATACAAACTAGGCAATACTAAGGGCAATGCCGTTACTATTTGTCAGTAACTATCTAATATTAAAAAATTCTCAAATATTTTTATTTTATGTGAAATTTTAATTGTGATTAATACTGTTGTAGTACTTTTTATAAAAATGCAACTTTCATAGAGATGTACTTTCTAGGATTAAAATGTACAAAACTGCTTTGATGTATTGATTCATTCATAAGGCACTATAAATTCTAATTTGATAATCATAATTTCTAGAAACATTGTTAATTTGATGGTCACTTAAAAGTATGTCCCTTTTCAATGGTAAAACTGAATCATATTTAATAAAAATAATATTTCCAAAATTACATCATAACATTTTCAATCATTCTTGTGGGCATATATGTTTCTCAATTTTAGGATTTAATTTAACAATTTTTCCTCTAAAAACACAGGTTAACTGTAAACAAATGTGTTCTCAATAATAATATAAAAATAATAATATTTTATTATAATCTCAATATCTTAATTATTTTTATATTTAAAAACTCTATTTCCTTATTCTGGATTGATGTTTCCTTTTTCTTCTCTGTTGTCATCTGCATCTCTGCTTTATAAAAGTTGCGTAAATAAAAAAAAGTGGAAGTGCCGTGTTTTCTACACTTATTTTCTTCTGCAATACTTCATAGTTATTTTATAACTAAAATGCCCTCTTTTTTTTTTTTTTTTTTTTTTTTTAGCTTCTCGCCCAATACTTAAAATAAATAGTATAAACCCATTTCTCAACTTTCTTTCTTTCCATTTAATTTCATTCATTCTATTGTAATTGAATCACAGTCTACTACTTAATCTTTCCAATCAAGGCTACTCACTGATTGCCACTCAACGATCCTTCTTTCTTTTTTCTCTTTCTTTTCCTCTTCTCATCTGCCATTTTCATTACTCACACTTGGTATCCTGGTCTCCCATTTATGACAGCAATGAGCATATGAAAAATAAAAAATTAGACTTTAAATCTCTTTAAATTTAACTCTTTTAATTCAAATAAAAAATCATTTTTTATGCATGAGGAGTATTTGGAAAATACAAAACTAAGTGCAAGGTAAATTAATTTTTCTTTATTAAGAGTGCTGTCACATTGACAGAATTCTGTGTTATAATTAACATTTTTACCAAGGATCAGTTGCAGCAAAGTTGTACTAGGTATATGTGTTAAGACTACACTTTATTCACATTCATACATATCATCCTCATTCATCCTCTGAAGTAATGCCTTACGGTAGTTCCGGAGGCTAAACAGACAAAGAGAGAGGTATATGTGTTTAAGATGTCTACCTTAATTAAAACCCTTCAAATATAAGCTGCAATCAGTTTCTGATTTCTGCAATTTCACTGAAAGAAGAAATTGTTACAGAAATTCATTCCATATTTATTTTTGTTAATTGCAAAGAAGCAAGAAGAAATAATGTTTGTGGTAAGTAGTGGAAAAGTAATAAAAAAAATGACTCTCAAAATCACGGCAACTATTTTCTGCAACTAAAACAGCACACATTTCACAACAGTTTGCCTTACAGACAACATAAATACTTGTGCTTTCTATAAAGCCCTGAAAAACGTGTGAGGCGATGCAGAATTAATTGTAAGTGATGAGCCTTATTGCTAGATGACGATGCTCATTTGTACACAGAAGATGCAGTTCTGAAAGATTAAAAGTTCAGAAAATGAAAAACTTTTTATATAAAAGAAGCAGCCATTAAGCTTGGTGTACTAATAGATTTTTGAATATAATAAAACAGAAAAAAAGAATAAGTGAAAAATATCGTTGCTCAACCCATAGTGGGTACAAAAGTACTCTAAACTTTTTAGATTCTTAAGTAACTTTAAAATAGATTTGTATGTTGAAATTTTCTGGAAGTAAAAACTCATGTTTTATGTAAAATAGTTAAGTTTAACCCTTAATTTCCTGTAAGGAATAAGTTTAAAAAGAAGTAGATTTTAAAACTTTGCAGCCAATAGGTTTCATGTGTGAAACAATAGCAAAAGAGCAAATTTCTCGCCACATTTATGAAAAAGATACCTCTGGTTTCTAAATACAGCTTTAAAATTCACAAAATCAGTAGCTCAGTCAATAACTAGTGCATTTAGTAGCTAAATCCAGGATCAAGCACTTGATTTATAAAAATGAATAGTATTTAGTTCATAACAGATAGTTTGTTATCTTCTTTCAGTTATTACAGTTGGCTAGTAAAACAAAAATAAATCTTTCTATAATTTAAATTATTTTTTGTCTATACTTCAAACTTTATATAACTGCTGCAATGAATCTTGAAGCTTGGAGTACAACGACCAGTTCGATGCTTGTTGTCCAAATTGAAAGCATTTTAGTTTAGTTTTCATGCACAGAAGCAAATTGTGTTTTCTTGAAACATTTTAAATTATATTCCAGTAACATTTTACTAGATGGCACTAAATTATTTTTAAACATTTTCTACTTCTGCTATTTGTACTTTATAAATAATTAAATATTTTGCCATAAAAAGAAATTTTATGGTGTTTTTATAAAAATGAAGGCTTATTCTTAACAAGCATTATAAATGCGACAGCAGATAAACTTTAAATTATAAATTAACTAACATTATATGTATATAAACCTAATGTATATAAACAAAGTTCATAATCTATTGTGATTTTGAAGCATAGACAAGTCAAGTATTATGATTTAAGAAATGATTTACTTTCCATAGTTTTCAAATACATTTTTACATTGTACATTTAAACATTCATACATTTTTACATTGTTTTTATATTTCAAATGAACAGTTTTACATTGGCCAGAGGCCACTGTAAAAATAAATAATTACCCATAAGCTTACATTATTAAATGATTGATTATAATCCAATTAACTAGTTATCCTGCATTTGTTGATACTGTAAGAGCATTTGAGCAAATTATGTTTCTTTTTATTCAAGTTTTGATTGAGAAAAATAATCATATTCTTATAATTGGTTGTGTGTTTTACAATTATCAGTGAACTAATGTTCACTGTAAAAATCAGAAGGTAAAATGGAAGGCCTGGGAAATAATATATGGTATGTTTAAGTTTATGAAACATGAAGGTGATTGATTAATTTCCTTTATCAGAAAAAGAAGATAATTCACATTAAAAAATGTGAAGAAAGAACAGCTGTATGTGGAGTGTAACGATCCAAAGTACAAATTTGAGAAAAGAGAAAAAGCAATTTCAAGAAAAATTAGCTGAAAATCTGTTGGAGACTCCTTTCTTTACTCTACTACTCTAATAAAGTACAAACTTAATGAAATGCCTGAAATAAGACTAGATGACTTAGACAAGAGTATGGTGAGACCGACTATAAACAAATTTCACAAAATTCATAAACAACTGCCGACAGAAGATAATGTTACTGCTTAACAATATCATTGGTTATTCAGAAAAAGAGATGAGTTTGAGAAAAATAAATAAAGAATTAGGTTTTGATGAAGAAAAACTGAAAATAACAGGTATTTTTTCACTGAGTGACATAACATAAGGTTTAAGCATATTCAGTATTAGCTGCCATAAAAAAATTTAGAAGTGAAATTATGCCAACAGTGTGCATAGACAAGTCATATGAATTTATGTTATTATCTCATGCTACAAATAAATTGTGGTGTAGTGATTCAGGTGACATATTGAAAGTCGCTATTTCAAAAACCAGCAGACTTTATTATAGTGCACACTGGAGGAGAAATGGGTTTTATACCAAATGTCTTATTAACTAATGCAAGTTTAAAAAGTGGCGATTATAGAGAACAAATGAAACCAGAAAATTACTTAAAATGGGTAGAAGAGATATTAGTTCCAAACCTTCCTGATAATTCTATGGTAATTTATGACAATGCACCCTATCACAATGCCATTTAAAACCAATTCCAATTCAAGAAAGAAGGTAGGAGAAAGTGGTTGTCAAAGCATTCTGTTCTTCATTCTTCCTCGATGCTGAAACCACAGTTGTACAAGTTAGTAAAACCAAACAGGGAAAAATTTACTGCTTACATTGATGAAGTTTACAAAAAAGAAACGCATGATCTTCTCTGACTATCTCCACACTTGGATTTAAATCCTATCGAGATGGTTTGGTCAGAAATTAAAGGATACATAATATAAATGAAGTAATGTAATGAAATTAATGTCAAGTCATAATGTAAATTTTGATAACAAAGTCATTCAGAGGCTACGTGAAAATAAGTAGCCAACATGAATAAAAGAAATTGGAAGGGGTGTTGTGACTAAGTTAAAAAACAGAAGCTGAATATTTGCAACAAGAACAAATTATTGACACTACTATACAATCATTTATTATTTCTTTAGTAGATGATAGTGAAGGTGACAGAGATAATTATAATGTTAGTGTAATCTCAGAAATTCTAATATTTCTTGCAAAGTGGATGGTGTTCACCCTCTTCAATAACAATAGTTTTACTTTGTTCTAACATTTAAAAATAATAGTTTTTTTGTAATTTCTGATTCCACTATTTAGTATATTTAATCAGTAGCTTCCACTAACTTTTGAATATCTATTTAAAAATGAAGTGGAACACCAGGACTCAATGAAGGTAATACATTTTGATTCACATGTTATAACATTTTATGTTTAGGCCTACTATTGTAGAATTCCAGCTTCACATAAGTACTTCTGTAATTCTTGTCACGTTTTACAATTTGAAAAATGCATAAAATATTTTTCGAAGAAAATGGCCAAATATTAATTAAAACTTTAAATTGAATCATTTAAATCTGATATAACATATATATATATATATATAAATTTAAAATTATAATAATGTTAAAATTATTAGCTATATACAGAGGTGATTCAAGTTTCAAAAAATTGTGTTCTGCAATCTTGTACTAACACTAAAATACATCTTACCAAGGTCGATTTGCTGATTGGCATTGAAGTAGATATGCTAAAAGGATAGTAGAA
>JAAAKQ030093314.1:20650-33184 GCA_010016005.3 Zanna intricata
CAGCCTGTGTACAGTACATTCCAAAAAACCAATTTAAAACAAGATATTTGTTTTTGGATGCACTCTGGGTTAGTTTGCAGACTGCAGTACAATCTGTTAAAAGAAAACCTTTTGACCTCATATAGTTGATTTACATATATAATTTCTACAATATTTACATTTTTTATTTTAAATTAGTATGGAAATTCAATAAATTAAAACAGTTGTTTTTACACTAACAATCAATAAAATTAATTGCGATTAAAACAATGAAATAGTATAGTGTGTAATAAACTAAACATAAAAAATAATTTAATATAAAATTTCAATTATATTATATATGATTTTCAACTAATAGTATCTTACTGTATTATTATATGATAATAATAATAATAAAATAATATAGAAATATTTATTATCATTATTATATACATTCTTTTATTAATTAATTATAAAACAAATTTCATGCAAGTGCTATATTACATGTAATATTAATAACTACAACTTATAATAATTATTAATAATAAAATAACTAAATTATAATACGCCATTTAAAGAGTAGTAATAATAATAATAATAATCATCATCACAACAAAGAAAGTTCAGTCTTATGTAGTTTTTAAACTGAATAAATTATTTTATTATGTTATTTCATAGCAACAAGGTAATTCATTCTGATAATTTATAATAAAAATAATAATTTTTATTATGAATATGTAACAATCAATTAACATATTTTTTATTTTTTTATTTAACTGAACAAGATATAAAATAAATGATGTTAATCTACAAGACGGGTGCCACAAAACATTTAAGTGATTTAAGATTATCATTCATTTATTCTGATAAGCAGTTCATTCAACTGTAAAAATAACATTACTACTTTTTTATGATTTTATTATAAATATTTATTTATTTTTATTCCTGACCTTCTTTTAACAGAGTAGAGAACTCATGTAAAATGTTATTGGGTCTTATATTTATGATAAAAGAGCTTGTTTAAACAATTTTGTTATTTACTATGTTGATGTGTCAGTTAACCATATACTTATACCACCATTCACATGAAAAGTGAACGTTTATTCTTTTATATAATAACAATAGTGAAGTTTGACAGTAAGGATTAATTAATTGCATCTTGACATTAGTGGTTGGCCGGACAATACCAATTGTCAAATTGTTTTGGGGCTTACATTCTGTTTTGAGAGTATCAATGGATAAATCAGTATTATGATTAAAAATAGCTACAATTACTAATACAGTTGAAAAAATTGCTTAATTTTTACATTCAAAAATCATTAAATGTGACTAAAATACACAATTCTTAAAAAATCCAATAAATAAACACACTGATGTTTTATAACTAATTGTGAACAATAAAAACAATCTATATGTAGTAGGTAAATTATTATACAATACTATTACAAATAAATAATCAATAATTACATAAAGTTATCAAACTATTTACATTTTATTTAAATTTAAAATCAAGTAAAATCATTAAGATGATCTAATCAAAGTAACATGCTATACTTTTAATAACGCATAAGAGTGATTTGGTTGGTTTACTAGAATGAATAACTACATACAAACTACAATAATATTTATATTTATAGCTTGTGTACATAACAGTTGATTGTTAAAGGAATAAAAGTTATTTTATATAAAGGTTGCATGATAAAATACAAAGTAATTTTTGTAATTCAAAATAATATTCAGTTGTACCAGTTTTTAAGACAAGAAGAAAAAGTGTTAAGATCATTTATAAGATGTACAATTTTTTGAAAATGTGTATTAGTGTTATTAAATGAAGTAATAATTTTAGATATTCTTATTTTATTTCCAATTATGATGACATTTGTTTGAAAAAAATGAATGTACATAAAATTTAAAACCGACCTAGATATTTACCTAATCAATACTTAAACTTTTATATTTTACGATAAAGTATCCCACTTAATATATTCTATCATTAATCAGAAAAACTATAACCAAAATATTATTTCTTAAAAACATGTTTAATTTTTATCAAACAAATGATTAGCTTCATGATTATAAAGTTCCACTGAAAACAGAATATTTTACCTTGTAGAGGAATATTGGATCTAGGATGTTTCACTGCCACTAGTGAAAATTAAAATCGAGATTGCAGTTCTCATATTCACTTAGGTATATTATTCAAATGATTAAGGATTTTAATCAAGTGGTTATATTAAGTAGTTTTCAATTTTACTAATGATTATAACAACTGTTTTATAACATGGTAAACTAAGATTATAAGGTCATACATAAGTAATCTGAATTGGACTTCAATCCTTAAGTTATTATTTTACTTCAGTTGTGGATCTAGAGTTTAAAATGAATAACAAATCTTTTATTCTGATCAATACATAATAATATATTATATAGATCATGTCAGTAATGTTCAAGTCATGTTACTCCATGACTTGACTCAAAAAAGGAAGTGCCCTAGCATCTGCCTGAATGGATCAAGGGAAAGCCATGGTAAAATCTTGATCAAAGCAGGATTACAAAATATACGAATATAAAATAAAAAAGTAGATGTGATAAAAGACTTTATTAATTACTCATAATATAAACACACGAAATGTTAAAGTAAATACATAAAGACATTAATATAAAAAATATCTATAAAATAAAAACTATCATAAGTTACAACAGTTAGTTATATAAGTACAGAAATAAATTATTTTAGACATTGTATGAAACAAGAATACTCGTATTTCAGTTATGAGTAAAAATCCAGCATTCTGTCAACAAGCTACTCTGAACCTAACTGATGACTTCTATGTCTTTTAGTTTACTTTATGCCATTGTATTCAGTAACCCTCATTACTGATTTTAAGGAACATAACAAAAAGAAATTAAATGAAAAAAGGACCACCACTAAAAATTGTATACACTTCTCTTTTTCTGCATTACAGGGATTAGGTTGTCTAGACCTGTTCTGGTACTTATTGTTCCTTTGGTCACTTCTCATCTCTTCTTCCCACAGGTTGATAAAAGCTAAGATAATTGTTGGTGTCCTCTCTTGTGTCATCCAATGTAAGTGGTTGCACCACCTTTATATCTTTTGTTTTATTCTGTTGTATAAAGGTTGTACTGAAAGCTCCCTTCGTAATTCATTCCTGATCCTATCCCTCTGTGTGCAACCATATACTCTTACTACATTACATACGCTTATTAACTGATAAAGCAGTAATTATAACCAAACTGTAAGAAAGTTATAGTATAAGTGGTAAATGCCCTTAGATAATGTAATGTTAGGAGCTGTATAAATTCCTGATCTCTGTGGCAGAATGGTAACTTTTCATCCAGAAGATTTGTAAAATGCATTCTATTTTTCAGTTCACAAGCTTAAAAATTATGTTTGATAAATTAATCATCTACAAAAAAAAGAAGAGAAAGAAAAAAACATTGAATTAATATAATTCAATATAATATACATCTAATCATCTTTAATACATATAATCACAATATAAGAACAATTAAGTTTAACAAATTTGGCTACAATTTCTAGTTCCTAATAACACAACAACCAGATTAGTGTTACCTATTTTTCTCCATCAATTGTATATATATCTACAATATTATAGTCTACTGTCTTTTTAAACATGTTAGATAACTGAGATTAGGAATCTTTCTTATGCCAGCCTCCATGGTGCAAGCGGTAGCATCTTGGCCTTTCATCCGGAGGTCCCAGTTCAAATCCCAGTCAGACATGACATTTTTCATACATGCTACAATTCATTCATCTCATCCTCTGAAGATAATACATTAACAGAGGTTAGTATTTTTCTTATAAAATATTTGTTAAAAAAAGATTCATTTAGTAAATTTTCCATTGCTGAACTTGAGGCTAAATTAATTTAGATTGAAAGTAAACAGTTAATGATTGTATAACTCTTTATTTTTTATTTTTTGTTTTTAGTTCTGGGATCATGATTAGGTACTGTTGCAAAGGATGATGTAAGTTGAAATGACAATGACAATTTTGTAGCTTTTGAAAATTCCATGCCTGACAGATTTCTGGATTAACAGAGGCCAGCAATTGTAATGCATTAAACTTTTTTTATAAAATAGTGGCACTGTTATTTTTCCAAATTCTTTGTTCTGATTCTTCATACTTTTATTACTGCCATCTTAATATTATAAGGAATAAATGTTTTTAATTCTTTGAACAACATTAATGAGAGTGTAAGCATACTGAAATTTAAACAAAAACTGGGACATATCAGTAACTAATAGGTTGTTTGGAATTTTGTTTAACAGTAGTCTCTTTAATCCAATTACTCATTGATTTTTAGTAATCAAGAATTTTTTTTGTAAGTAAAGCTTGCAATTTTGTAGTAGAATATTTAATTCATTATGTCTACTACAAGCAGAATCTGCTCCTAGTAATGAGGGTTATTTATACTGAAAATTTGATTTCCTGTTGAATAAAAAATGCTTATTCAGTATTAGTTATTTTTTTATTAGTTCTGTAAAATTAAAATTCAAGTAAACATTTTTATCTGATTTCTTTGTTAGGTGATTTTTGCATTTACTATTTCTTTTTTACAGTTTAATCACTTCAGTTCAATATAGACATCATTTCCAGTTACGTTTAACCAAGATTAACATTCATTAAAGGAGATTTCTATCTCCTTTTCCTACATTTTCAGATTAACTAACTGTCAATTCATAGAAATATAATCTGACACTCAAACTATGATTTTATTACAAGACTCTTTTTTAACTGGATTATTTAATAATTTTTACATTCGTTACCAACTTAATTTTCACCAGTGGCAGCTTGCATACAGGCACTGTGGAATTGCAGCACTCCCTACTTCCACTGATATTATCGATAACATTTAATATAATGAGTCCTTTTTTTTTAATTCTTTCTCTATACTTGCAGAATATATAATCATTAAGCTTAATGTCAGTAGCCATCCCTCTGTTTATAAAAAAGATACAAAAATCTTTGTGTGGAACTGTGGGCTTCACAGTTCCAACGATGTGGTGTTTGGCTGTTGTGCACATAGGAAGCTACACGCGAGGCTGCAAGTGAGAAAGAGCATTGTTGCTTCTGCAGTGCCAACCCTGGCATGCTGGTGGAAGGTAGATTCTTTTTACTCTGCATGTGTATGGAACGTTCCTTGTTCGTTCCCTTTTCTAATTTAGCAATGGAAGGAATATGAAAGTGGTTTAGTTGTTTTTTCAGTAGTGATCCAAAGATGATAGAAAGCAAGGGCTCTTTGATTGCCAGATCTGTCCAAGAACATGCTACAAGGGTGAGAGAGAAGGTAATTAGTAAATTTAAAGGTAATTTTATTTGTTTCTGTGTACATAGAAACTTAAATTAAGCACCATTGGACTACTGAACTATAATGTTTTTAAGCGGACATTTTATTAAGTTATTATCTAATCATATTAAAAAATATTATCTGTATTGACATTTTACTATTTATTTGGTTAACTGAATATGGTTTTAAGCATAATGTGCTTAAAAACCGTGTACCATATTCTTGAATGATATAAAGTGTAGAATTAGATTATTATCCTGTTTCTAGCTATTCTATTTTATTCACTTTTTTCAGTTCTTTTATTAATGACAGCTTTAATAATGGCCTTGATAAGGCTCAGAAAAATATTTTCTGGACCAGCAACCCCCAATAATTTTAGCTACGAGCTGCCACTGATTTTCATTATTATAAAATTATGATCAAACTGTTTATTTACTAAAAATTGATCCTTTACCATTATTTCTGTTTGTTTTAGGAATATATACATATAAACCAAGAAAGGCAACATTTTTTTTTAACTATTAATATCTTAAAAAACTTCAACAAATAAATGTTTAATTCCTAAATATATGAAAATGTTTATTTTTTATGGAGTTGATTTTTTCACTATAAAACTAAATAATCTATTTTTTTTTTTAATATATATATTGTAAACGTAAATATCTTAGTAATAAATCAATTATATAAGATACTTCTAAAAGAGACATAAATTTACTGAAGACATACAATCATTTACAATATAATAATAAAAAAAGCAGAAATATAGTAAAAAAAAAAAATAAATAAATAAACAAATTCTTTACAGAATAAAGAATGTTGTAACATTGTATTAACAAAAAATAAAGTAACATATTACAGAATACTAAAACAGAAATGATAGAAACTGTGGTTTATTTGGCTCTTTCAAGCTCATTTCTAATTTCTGCTAAGAACTGAAGCAATAGTTCTTACATCTTGCTTATTAGAAATAGTAATAAAATCTTTATACTATTAGAAAGTAATTATTACTATTATTACTTGTTAACTGTTAATGAAATTATTTGGGTCTTAACCAATTTAATGATAAATTTTACTAAAGGACAAAGCTTACTAAAGACAGCATATTAAAATTTCATCTACTCTATTTCTCACAATCTAGCAGATACATAAATAATTAGATGAATTAATTGATTAAATTAAAACTGTTTATGAATATTACTTAGCCTGTGTACAATTCTTTTTTTAATTTTAATATTGCAACCGCAACATGATATACAAATATTTTATAAAGTAATACAAGAGATGAATTTTTTTTTTGGCAAAAAATTCAATTTAATCTGAAAATTATGGCCAAATAACCTCTTAGGCTAATGTTTAAGCCTACTACAGACAATTTAATTATATTATCTGTAATATACATTATATTAAACTTATCTATATTCCCTAAATTGTTGGTTTTACTTCATGAGAAGATATGGAGTACTATAGATAAAGCAACATCATTTCATAACCAATGATCTATGCAATAAAGTGCCGCTATTAGCTATATTCATCAATAACATCAACTTTCATTGTATCTTACCAATCTATTAGACATTTTAATAAAATTCTGACCAAGACAATATAATTTATAATGTGAGTAGTATTATAAACAACTTGTATATCAGAAACCCAATGCACTATTATTAACGAGCTGCCACCAATACTTCTTACATGTACTGACCTAATGTTAGAAGTAAAACTCAATCTCCAGCCAAGGTCAAATAATAATTGACCCTGAGCAATCAAGATACATCATAAACAAATTATATGTGGATAAAATTGTACTTTGGTAAATTATATGTAATAAGATGCCAATAAGATTACTTTACCTGTAAGATAAGTAAAGAATAGAATTAGAGTAAATCCCATTTTAGTTGACAGCAGGTACATGGATAAATAAAAGTCCGGCATAAAAAACTATTAATTGTAGTAGACAATTATTAAATATAATGTTGGTGTATTATGCCTGCAATTATTAGATTGAAGCTTTTACTTATTATTATTATTATTAGCTTTTACTTAGTGTAAAAATTTATTTTAATTGGATATATTTTTAGCACATATTAAAGAATAAAGTCTCTTTTAACTGATTTCAACTACCAGATTAGCATTAATATTGGTTGACTTGTAAATTTTCCAGCTGGTGAAATTTCTTAGCAGAGAATAAAATTCAGAACCTTCACTATATCAAATAAGCATGCACTTACCTATGGTCAGTGAGGTGATTGTTTTAATAAATAATTCCAAACCATTCAATTTTCTTTTACATCAATTTGTGAGTTAAAATAGAAAAATAATGATGTGAATGTACATTAGTAAACCCCTGTCTACTTCTAAGACACATACACAGTCCTCCTTGTTTTCATCTAATATCAGCTAAAAAAAATTTACATTAATATAAATAATAGATTTATGAAAGTAATAGCTATTTATTATAATATTTACCTAATTTATTTATATATACTTTGGTAACCAGTAATCTGTAATGTCTTTGTTAGGTAACATTAATTTGCTATAATTAATGTAAAATTATGCTGGCAGGCACTCCTAATTATAATATAAGCTAGTGAAGCCTAAATTAAAGAAAATTTCTTCATTTGTGTAGAAACAAATCAATAATTTTACAATGTTCTTAAAAATAAAGTAAATACAAAACTAAAAGAATAAGAAAAACTACTACAATAAATTATAATAAACAATAGCTAATGATACAGTATCATTAAAAAAAATTAAATATTTAAAAAACAATAACAAAAATATTTCTAAAAACCATCTAAATTATTAAGTTATTAATTATCTAATCATATTAAAAAATATTATCTGTATTAACATTTTACTATTTATTTGGTTAACTGAATATGGTTTTAAGCACAATGTGCTTAAAAACCGTGTACCATATTCTTGAATGAGATAAAGTGTAGAAAAAAAAAACCCAAATTACTGAATTACCTTCATACAATCACAAAATAAAAATAATAAACCTGTTTACAAAACCTTTCAAAATTTTAAATATTAAAAAGAAGGAATTTAATGTAATATTTCATCCAAACATCAGTTTAAAAGTTGGTTATAGTTTAAGAGCTGTTATACAAAGCCTAAGCAATAATGAAGAGATGTGCAAGATAAAGTGTATATGAAGGTAATTAATTTACATTTCCTTTTAATTACAACATATTTCTTAAGATTAATTATTAATTATATAAACTATAAATATTATTTTCATATTAAAATTTATTAGCCAGTTTTTTTTTTTTGGATAAAAAGATGAAAAAATCACCAAATTGTGATTTATAGTCTAGATATTCTGTTGTTTCAAGAAAAATACAGGTTTATAATTACATCTTTAACCAATATTTTTTAAACATTATATAAAACACCAGTGTACAGGATAAGAAAACTTCATAAAATGTTCCATTTATAAATTTTTTCATTTTTCATATTCAGAAAAAACAACCTGATGTACTTATTACACAAACACTGCATTAATATGAAATAATAACACTAGTACAGTTTTTAATTAATTTGAAAATAAACATTTATTTAATACACTGAATTAAATCTTTTACTGAGATTTACTTAAACATGGAAAAGTAAATTTTTCAACCTATAATTAGATCATTTAAAAAAAAAATTATTTAGAATTGATAATTAATTGTAAACAATGCCCTAAAATAATAAAATAACTTATTTTTATACCAATAAATTAATTATGGAAAAAAGACAAGAAAGGTGAAGATCCATTAATACATCTAGCAAAATATTTCATTTCTGAATAAGTATATTTACAAAAAAATATAATACAAGTTATTTATATCTGTAAATACAAATCACAGGAGACAATCCATAAAGATACACTGAAACCCCATTCTTATACAAAGGTAAACTATATAAGAAAAGAATTGTATTCATAAGTTATGTAAGTAAATCTTCCACTTGTTTTTCTTTGATAGGAACATGATCCTTTTACATGCAGTAATAAATTATATGACATACATGCAATTTACAATGTTTTTTCTTTGAATGCTCTCTTTATTAGTAATACATACACGTAATGGAAAGTTAGTTCAATTTTACAAAAAAAAAAAAAAAAAAATGAAATCATATATAATGTTGAGATATTATACACAAGGTAACATTTTTAGCTGATTTTATGACATGAATGTATTGTTAAAAAGAAAGAGAATTAGCACGCATTTCAAATAAATATATAATATTGAGTAAAAGAAATTACACTATAATATAATCTGTACTATCAGAGTCAAATAAGTGGTAGTAGAGCTTTAATATAAAAAAACTACATCACATGGAATAGCATTAAAAAGAGACAAATTTATTTTTGAGCCACCATTAATATTATTGAATTTAAGAAAGAAAAACAGACATAGTGAACAGAACTGACTTCCCTAAAACATTTACAAATTGTAATTTAATTTGCAGGAAGCACTGGTGAGCTAACATAGATGAAACTATTAAGCATGGTTACTTCTCATAATTAGAGATGGGAGTAAAAACATAGTTATTTTTTGTAGGTACATTAAACTACTCATTCATTTAGTAATCATGCAGATTACACAAAACTTTTCATTTTTTATGACAAACTGTATTTATTTTAATGTAATACAAGTGTCATGCTTGGTAAACTAGTCAATGAAGGTCATAAAAGCAATGGAAGCATTTTGATATAAATTTTAAAAATTTTATATTAAATTCGATTCAGTTTGTCATTACAAAATAAACAATTCTGATTAATCTTCAGGGCCAGTTGTTACAAGAAAAAATTGCAGAAAGAAATTCCTACTTGTAGAAAATGTCACAGGTTTGATTTCAAGTTCAAAGTTAGTTTACTGATAAAGTTGAAACTCAGAAAAAACTTATAGATGCCAATTCTTTTAAAAAAGAGGTACTACTTATTTTATAGATGTATACAGAATCTTGTGACTTTAATTCAATTAAAAGATATGGTTTAATAATGAAAAATAATTAGTATATGAAAAATAGTAACTTATATCACATTACACAATTCAAACCCTACAAAACATTTTACTAATTGATACTTTCCTACTTTATTATTTATTATTCCTACTTTAATTATTAGATACTTCATAGATTATGGCCAAAATTCACTTTCTTCAACCATGAATTTTTATTTTTATTTAAGTCTTAAGTATATGGAGGTTTGTTGTTTTTATTATACTGTCTCATAGGCTGTTAGCCCATCTGCAATTGTAACTATGTTTTTACTTAGCTTCAAATGTGTGTTGTTTTTTGAAAAATTTAACAATTTTCCAACAGCCGTTCATCATTAATGTAAACCATCAGTGAGTTATATACAATCACCACATTTGTTAAGTAATATTTATACAATTTCTATTTAAAAAAAAAAAAAAAGAAAAAAGAAGTTAATGTTTTACAGTGATATTATTAAATTCTGATCATCCATCAACTGACCTAAAAATTGATTCCACATTCTTTTTAGTTGAATATCAGTATTTTATATAAAATAAACTACTTCAAGACTAATAATATTGAATGAAATATGATTGTAGTTACATTTCTTTCCAGCAGACCTCAATTATACTGTCACTATTAATTTTCAAATTATTTTCTCCAACTGTGGTATATTAAAATAAGAAATCAGCAAAATCATTTTATTAAGTTTTATGTCTTACATGACATTAAAAGTTCTGTTTTATGAGAAAAATTTTCTAAACATGATGTCTCAAAAATAAATGCACCAAAATAGTAGTAATCAAGAAACACATTATCTTTTACTTTTTTAAAAAAGAAATAAACAAAAAAAAGTTTTGATAGTATTATTTTTGTTAAAGTTTTTACTCATTTTTCATCATTATTAATTACTTCATCATTTATTAATTACATATATTTTAATTTTCGTTTCATTAACAATCATTTATTCAATGATGAGGCAACGAGGAAGATGTTCTCGTAGGTAATCAAAGAGTTCTCTAGATGCACCAGGACAATTGGTTAATTCTAATTCTTGAAGATGTCTTAACTGAATTAAACTTGATAGACCACTAGATGTCAAAAGAGGGCAACCTGTAAGCAAAAAAAAAAAATTATAAAAATTAATTCTATTTTAAAATTAAGAATTGAAAAAAAATTCTCTTCACCATTAGATAAAAAACAAAGCCTATCAAGGTCACAAACTATTAATGACACTAGTAAAGTAGTATTTCATATCTCCTTATAAAATAAGGTTTTTCAGGCCCCAAGAACAGTATCAAATCATAACAATGTGAAAAAAGCAACTATGACAGAAAATTCTTTTAAAATTTATTTATTTTACTTTTTTTGATCTGTAAAGCTACTACAGATTGATAATAACCACATGGATAGCACAACATAAGATTTTGAAAAGAATATATCAGCTGCTGATATATAAAATTACTATACTACCAACTGGTATGTTGCAGTCAATATCAAGATGCTGTTATATGAATGCATTGGATCAAGCCACAGCAATCACACAGATTGTTGCCATTAAAAAAGACCGTGGTATAATATACTGTTAACAAAAACAGAGAGAGAGAGAGGGGGGGGGAGTTGGGGGTGGGGGGAGAGAGCAAAGCAAGAAGATGAAGAAGAGGAAGGCAAAATAGTCAATGCACAGAAGTTCAGTCACTTAATCATTGCTGATAGATGGTTTAAAGGTGGAAACTGACCACCCTAGCCAGGCTTTCAACTCTGGCTGCCTAATAAAACAATTCTTTAAGTACCATTTGAAGATGAAAATTCCCAGCTAGTCAAAATCATCACCATTGTTAGCCTGAGGAACTCAAAGACTAAATTGTGTTTTTTTTAGAAAAAACCTATTAAGATTCTTGACTATTCCAATAGCTGATTTACTAACCAGCTCTTTTCACATCCATCAATATTCAGAATACTTCTTGTAGCTCTCTGATAACAGTGTAAAAGGTACGGATTAGAACAAGGTAAGTTGGCTGTATATAAATAAAAAAAGAATTTATTGATTTATTGAAACAATAATTTTATAACTGATATTTCTAGATATAATAGTAGAAACACAATGGTACAGCAACAATGACAAAATGAATAATAATGATAAAGATCTAATAGTAATGTATTTGTGTGTGTGTGTGTGTGCATGAACACACACACACACACACACACACACACACACACACACATATATATATATATATACAAACATAAATTTTAAACTAGTACTGCTGCTCTG
>JAAAKQ030093315.1:0-14639 GCA_010016005.3 Zanna intricata
ATTATTGTTTTATATGAACTTGTCTTTTATTTATAGCCTATCGGAGGTCGAAAAAAAAACGGCCCTCGTATATATTTTTTTTTTTTTTTAATTTCTCTGATTAAAACATTAATTCTCTATTAAAAATTTTTATAAAATGAATTAGTTACTGAAAAATAATTTTATCTACATTTCAGAAAATTTAATAAACTAGTAAATATGTAAAAAATATTGATCAACGTTGTTGAATGTTATCAGTAAAATTATTTTTTTTGTTAAATAGGTTATGATGCAGTTATATAAATAAGAAGAAATGGCTTTCTTTTTTAAATTAGAAAAATTTTATAACTGAAAACTAGCCTTCCTTTGGGAAAATAAACATATTGCTTCTTTTATATGGTCTATGTAGACAAAAAAAAAGACCAAACGATGTTAATTTTTTATTCTTGATGGTCATAATACTAATCTTCAAACAATGTAATAGGTTTAAGAAAATATAAGAATTTAAAAACTGGTGGCAGAGAACTCAACAAGGAAGTTTCAAATTAATTCATAAATCCTACCTTGTTTTGAGTTTTAAATAATTCAAATTTTTTACTAATTTTAATCATATTAAAATTAAGAACAAAGCAAACCATGAAATCCTGGAAAATGAAAGGGGCATGCAAAAATAAAACATTTCTTTTAAATTCATTTTTTATATGTTACTTAAAATAAATTAACTGACCACAATAATAATAAATACTTACTCGGCAAATTCTTTATATTTTTCAGAAAATGCAGTTATTCTAATAGCAAAAGGCATTGAACACGTTCCGAGTACATTAACAACACGGTAATTTGTAAAGCGAGCTTTAAATCCTAATTTTTGAAGACATCTTGCAAAACGACGAGCAGCAACATGTGACTGTTCTTCACTGGTAGCTCCTGTACATGTAATCTTCCCTGATGACCAGATAGATGCGGTGGTATAAGGCTTACGTAGTTTCATTGTTACCATCTAAAAACAAATAAACAATTTTCATTTTTAGAATCATCAAAAAACATTCACAAAAAAATTATACAAATCATTCACAAGTTAAATTAAAAAAAAGGGGGGAGGGAAAGTTTGATGTGTTTAAGTTCTATTAGTAAAATACTCACTCAAATGGAACAATGATGTGATTATACCTTACCCCTCCCAGAGATAGCAAGTGATAATACAAACTTCTCAATCGATCAGTTGAACACCATGGCCTTTGAGTAGATTTATTCAAATTCAGTTTTGATGATGACAAACATATACTAACAGTTACATTATTATTTAATTAAAATTCTACACCTAATAGAATATAAATCAAATATTAATGATATTTTGTATGATAATGCTATTTACTGTCACTACTGAACGATTCATAACATTTTCTTATTCAACTAAATCTTATCTCTGATTAATTTTTTTCACTTCATTGACAAACAGCACTCTGTTAATTTTACAAAAATAAGTGAATTACAGTCCACAAACAGTAATTTAAAAAGTGAAGTTTCACTTAAAGGGATTTTTTGTGTTTAGAATTAACTGAATTAAAAAATATTGTTCAGGTAGTAGTAACTGCTACGTAGTTAAAATTTCTAACTAATCCAATCATTAAGAGCCATATTTATAGTGTACATTTTCTATGTCATTAAAATATGTTAACTGTAAATCAATGTTCTAAAAATATGAATTCTAAACAACTTAAAAAAAATTTTGTATACAGAGGCAAAACCTTTTTACATGTTTCTTACAATTAACTATTGAGACCTTTATATAGTAATACACACACATATAAAACATAGTAAGTAAATACACACACAAATACATCTACTAGTCTCAGTCCAAGTATCTTTTAACTTACATTCTAAATTGTTTTTCCTAATAACTCATTGGTGATTTTCTTATGAACAGCAATAATATCAGCTGATGTCATAGAGTATCTATAAAACAGCAGCACCTACCACTGAGGATGGCTGAATAAACTAAAATTATCATGATATGAACTTTTAAAACATTATATTAAATAAATATGGTTACATCTGTCATTGAAAAATTAATAGTTTTATATAATTTTTAACCGTATGCAAGTAAATACAACAATATCATACATTTTATATATTTTTTTAATATATTTATCAACACTATGCTTTATTATAATCCATCATTACCTATTGCAATTTTTGTTGTTAGGTAATTCTATTGTCAGTAATTTTCTAATTAAATAAAGTTACTTTTGTTTCCCTGTACTACATACAAGGAAGTATTGTAATCGTGAAAAATTTCATTTCACATTTTACAGAAGTATCTTTTTGTCCATCCCTGAATCCATTTTGACTAGTTTCGGTATGACATTTGTATGTATGCACATATCTCACATAACTCAAAAACAATTACCAGTAGAATTTTAAATTTTGAATTTAAGACTATTGTAACATCTCTAGTTGTGCACTTCCCCTTTTGATTACAATTGACTGAACCAAAAAAGCCCAAACTCCCAAAAAATTTGGATTTTGAACTTTTTCTTAAATAAGCTCTCATTGAGAGCTTTTCAACAATATACCATAAGCGGTACTTATTTTCATTGTTTTCAGAATGATAACCAAATAAAATTTTAATTAATGAAATATTTGGATCTCACAAGGGTATACAATCAAACTTCATCTCCTTTTCTTTCTTTCTTTTTTTTTTAAATTTAAATATATTGGATTTATTAATGATTATTAACCTCTGGCTAAAAAAATGTTTAGGATAATAATAATAATGCAATAATAACAATAAAAACAACAAAATATGAAAAAATGTCAGAAGTTATTAATAAAATAAAATTTTATGTACTTTACATTAAAAAAAAAAAAAAAACTGTGTGTGTGTGTGTGTGTGTAATCTAATAGGCATACAAGGAAGTCTTATATTGCCTACATCAGATTTTTAAACTTACTCATATATCTTTAGAAATATATTGATGAAGTAAGAAACACATCATTGCTTCTTGCTAATTCTATATAAGCTTTTTACTTATGATATGGTTTGTAAGCATACTTTATAGACAGAGTACAATTTTCCAGTTTCATTACAACTGTCAGTACCACTCTAATTTTAATACTTATGTTTTACTTACATGTACAAAGAGTAGATTGCTAGGTGAAAGTTTTACTGATATATTAATACAATGAATAGGCAATTAGTAATTTATGAAATAAATAAAAAATGTCTTAATAAGCTGAAATAATATTTTAATCATGTTTAAGAAAAATATATAAAAACAAAACATAAAAAAATTTTTTTAAAGAAATGCTACAGCATTTCAAGTAACTAGAATAATTAAAAAATTATCATTAAATCAGTCAAAAAAATTCATAAAACCAGTTTAATAATTAAATGTGTTACAATTACTTTTTTATTATATTACCAAACAAACTGATTCATGAAGTTGCTTAGTTTCATCACCAATAAACATGTTTGTATGATTTTATCACACAAAATTTTAGTAGGCCTATTAAATTTCAATAAACCCATATAAGAAATGTAATTGTCTTTTAACAGATATATGAATACACACTGTTCACACACAAGATTAAACAAATATACTTTCACTTTTTGCACAAAACCAATAACTTAAAATTTCACTTATAATTCTTAAAATTAAAAGTATATATATAAGTTAATAGTTAATTTTTCTAAAATCAAAGGCACTTTCCTCGACTGACAAAAAATATGTACTATTATTACAGATTTAAAAAATATCACAAATTTGGTTTTTTAACGTTCTTTTATTGGCTTATTTTATGTTTGAATTTATTTCCACCTTTAAATTAGGCAACACACTTTAACAGATGCACAATTCAATTATATGGAATAAAAAATCTATATTTATATTATTATACATAGAGAGGAAGAGAGCTTTTTCTTTGGGATAAACAAAAAAAAAAATAACTACTGCACCCAAATTTTAATCAATGTTTCTTGGTATAAATGAAAAAGTTTTTAGATAAATTTCATCTTGAAAAATATTGAGAAAAAACAAATATATATATGTAGTGGTGGAAATTTGCTGGTTGAAGCACAAATATTAATAAATTGT
Organism: Zanna intricata; assembly: GCA_010016005.3. Taxonomy (NCBI): domain Eukaryota; kingdom Metazoa; phylum Arthropoda; class Insecta; order Hemiptera; family Fulgoridae; genus Zanna; species Zanna intricata. The sequence continues at coordinate 4,077 of JAAAKQ030093315.1, forward strand.
GAGTATCACTGAGTGAGCTGGGTTTGAACGGTATAATTACAATCAATCGAATGAATAATATTACAAACATAATAAACAAAATTTCTGTATAACAATAATGGGCTTCATGTGGGGATGGCATGTGAGATTAGAGTAGTGAGATATATGAATATTGTGGGACACTAGACCAATCATTAACTGGTACCAAACTGAACACCCCCTGGATCACTGTTTTGGGAGGTTCAATGAGGTACTCTGATAATATCTCTGCAATCAAACATCTGATTTTAAAAATTCAAAAGGGGTATTTGTTAGTAGGCTAAAAACTAACTTTTGAATGCATCAGGCACACTCCTAACATGTAAAATGTGTCTGTTATTGCATCATGGGAGAGCCAACCGACCAATTGCTTTCAAATTTGCAGGATACATTTATATAATCCCAGGGAAGGTTCTAAGCCATCATCCAAGGCCCTAGCTCCCTTGAAGGTTAAGATATTAAAAACATACATATTTCTTCTCCCCCAAGGAGGTTGAGGTTAAAGTCATGAATTAGGGTACTCATTAAGGAAAAAATAGAAAATAATCCTTTTACTTCATTATTATATTTCTGCCACCATAGCAAAAAAATCAGTTATGAATTTTTCATCATCAAAGTTGTGAGTTCTCCAGCTACAAAAGTTACTATTATTCTATATTTTGTACTTGAGTTTCTTTTTTAACTTTTTTTATAAAGCTTGAGTACTATAATTATTTATCAATATTATTCTCATAACTAAGAAGAAAATTTACAATGTGGCAGTCCCAGAGGTGGAGCCCTCTGGGTAGATGGAAATGGTGTACTGCCCATGAAAATGGCAATGATAAATGAAGCGAGCTCTGCAGCCATCAGGTAAGTCACCTGGCCCTAAGGAGCCCCTGTGTTGGCTTAGGGATTAGCCTGGGCTGATCTGAACCCCAAGGTTCACATTCTGGCTAGACAGGTCAGGTATATATATATTTTTTTCTTCTTTTTTAACTTGGGGCGCTGATCATAGTTTGAATGTGAGATGGATAAAATTACATGTAAAAAAAAGGTCAGAATTGAACCTGAGGCTGGATAATCTAAATGCTACTACTAATAAAAAAAAATAAACACTAAATAAAAAAAACAATAGTCAACCAACGACTGAATTTTAATAATTTTTTTCTAATAATGTGTACACATCAACAGATAAATGATCATTATTGATTGGAGAATCACTGTACATAGAATGTACTAAGGAAAATTAGGTATTATAATAGTTCAGTAAGTACACAAATTTACTATACTTTTCTAAGCATGTATATAATGGAGCACTTTTTTTACATCTTACCTATCAATAGGAAAAAAAGCCAGAAAAAAAAGTTGCCTGTGTTTCAGCCAATTTAGTTCAGGACTCAATCTTTTAGAAAATTTATGGATAAAGTCACTTCTTCTGATGGTTTAAGACATCACAATCCAATGTAAGCCAAGCCGGGGATGTAACACAACAATCAAGAAATCCCAGCAGGCAATAGTGTGTAAGATAATATTGTGAATGATAAAAGTCTTGATATTATTTTTTATCCTGAATAATGTTATTTCTTAATAAACAGTATGCTACTGCTGTGAGTAGTTTTTCTTCTCCTTAGTTTTTGTTTCTGGATTCACTAAATCTACCTAATGCCTAATACCTAAAAATTTGGTCCCAGAAAACACTACTCATGATCTTCATAGTTATCTAGATTTTCTTGAATTATTTTGCCTTCAAGGGATTTGAATGATGCCATTGCATGGATTGTTCAGGTATATATCAACATAAGATATTCACATCACCGATCATGACATAGAAAATAAGATTTATTTCCTCCCTCACATTCGCTCATAGCTGGTACAAACAGTATCTATAAAGGACATCATTTGATTTTGTGTTTTTACATTTTTACGATTTATAACAACATTTTATATAAGCCTATTCTTCATCTCTGTACTAGATAAATTATAATTTTACAGCAAGATAATTTTAACGAAAATGTAGTTTTCTTGAATTTCTATATTTACCTGTTCGACATAATCTATCTGAATGTTCTTTTACCATTTAGTTAAACTCACGATATTGCTGACTTAATTTATTTACTACAGTTTTATAAATTTTACACCATTCACTAAGCATTCACACAGAATAAAAAACATTTTGTCATGAGTATCAAATCATAGACAACAGTTTACAGTTGGTAGGACTGTTTATTACAGCCAATACTACATACTGTGATGGGAAAATAGGCAATAACAAACGGCTTATGTAATAGCTGATAGCATCTAATGAATGTTACTTTACTCACACTATCTGATTCACTGTTGTCAATCACTTTTTATTAACGATTCATAAAGAAAGACTAAAACCTTATTCTGTTATTGTTACAAAATAGTACATGTATAAACAAATATTTGTAAAACCATGAATGTATATAAAAAATACATGATAGAAACTTTTCCTTAAGATTCTCGTCGAAAGTTTTTTTTTTTTTTAACCTCCAGAACCACAATTAAGTATATCTTCAGAGAATGAGATTAAAGAATTGTAGCGTGTGTGAAAAATGCCATGCCTGACTGGGATTCGAACCTGGGACCTCTGGATGAAAGGCCGAGACACTACCACTCCACCATGGAGGCCGGCAAAAGTTTTTGTTTAGATTTTTAATACTATAGTAGTCTGAAAAAAGGTTTTGTTTGTTGTTGAAGTGTTTTGATATCTTTTTAGATCAGAAGAACACAGTTTTTAAGTTGCAAATGGATTTCACAGATATAAAAAATTTATAAGCATTATGAAGCAGAAATCTTAAGTAATTTTACTGTAAATTCAACATACAACGCAGTGTGCATAATTACTAAAATATTTTATACGGGAAATTTTGTGCTAATACTGAAGAAATGGGAAGAAGATGGCAAAAAGTTAATGATATTGAAAGCTATTTTACCCTACTTCAAACATAAGGCAACAAAATCTAATAAAATCAACATATAAGCTTCCACAATGACACTATATTGTTAATTTTAACTATGCACAAAGTAATTTTGTCAAATGAATGATTCCAAGAATCTGCTATGCTTTACAGTAATGTAGTTTACACTCTTTTCATGGAATTCTGTAAAATGAGTTATATTGCTAACATTGGATGATGTATGAAACGGTGTAAACTGAAATAAAAAAAATATTTTAATATTGCTGCTGTTATATAAAAACGTCCATAAGAATCAGTATAATGCGACATGTTTCTATAAGAATAAATTCAATCATCTGGAAAATTGATTTCCAAATTACAAAGCTGTCGACATCTCAGAATCCATATCGTTTTTATGAAAATCATTTATTACAAAACTAAAAAGTGAAATACAAACTGAACTTTCCACAACAAATCATTTTAAAATTTTACATTCTTTTAAACAACATATAATAGAGATTTTTATTGTTCTAAAATTATCAACTTCATCAGACAATTTGGATAGTGATCACTGTATTTTATTGTCCAATGTACTTGGTTCAACAAGATGGAAATTCATACTGCATTGGTTATTTTAGCTCGACACTTTCTATGATGATTGAAGAAAAATAATGTTAAAAGGCATGTGACCTCCGCAATTACCAGATTTGAATCCATTGGATTACTTTTTATTAGAAACAACCAAGTAAACTTTAAATCATAATGAAACATTAGAGTCAAGCACTGTAAACCGAGATATGAGCATACTTTTCAAACATTTCAAAAGGTAACCTTTTAAAGTTTTTCAAAATATACTGAATGCAATCATTCAGTGCTATTTTCAATACTTTTTAGCTTTATTTGCAAAAAAAAAGTACCAAGACTTTCATAATTCAAACTATAGACATTATTATAGTGTTTACACTAAAAAATTAGAATTACAATTTTCATTAAATGATTTAAACAGATAAAATTAAGTATAACATAGAATGACATTAAAATAAATTAAGTACAAAATATAATATCATTAGAATAAATTACCAATAAAAAACTGCACATATCTTATAATAGTTGCTTGAAAAAGCTCTAAAATTCTCAACAGTTTTATCTAAACAAAGCAATAAGTTTATTATTTCATTAAATGAGGGAAACAAATTATTTCTCAAAGTATAAGAGAATGGTAACACAAGAAAAAGTGGATAACAGAAGTGTATTCATCCGCTACAATACAGCTAATACAACACTAAATTTTATTAATTCAGCAATTGAATTTCTACTTTCAATCATCAGTCACATCCAGACAGATATTGAATAATTAAATTCAATTTCAATACTGATAACTAAATATAATACAGATTCCTTCCTATGTAATTCAGCTACACAGATTCCCTGTACAAAATGGCAACCTTTCTTTTTAAAACTGTTATTAACATTTCAAAAATATTTTTTCAACAGATTCCCAAAGATTGATTCTGAATATTCTCAAGAAGAACATGAATAGAAAAAAATTTTTCCAGGTTTTTACACCAAGATTTGTCAATGAAACCTCAAAACAAAATATATGGCCACAATATAAGCACATATCACAATTCACAACTGACTGGCTAACAAATGCAAAAAAAAACTAATTGTAGTCATGTTGAATATTAAAACCTAATCAAAAACATTCTTTTTAAATATAATGATGCAAGAGGTTTCCAGTTTTCTGAAAAAATGGGGGCAAGACTGATTCCAGGTAAATAATATTCTGGATAATACAGTATTACATTATAAGTGATGATAAAGGAAACAGGTTAATTCATTAACAAACAATACTTTTAGTCCAGGAAAACAGTTTATTAAACATTGGTAACCTCTGATGAAGTGTAGGAATAACCTACATCCTTATCCTTTCATATTGTAAATACCATACTATTGCTATTATTTGTATACAGATATATTTAGTAAGTAACGTATTTGTTATAATTTCCATCCTCTTTGTCAAAAAAAATAATTTAAAATAATTTTTTACAGTGTTAAAATTTTTTAAAAACATGCGTTTGGTGGTTTCATGTGACCTAGATTTCAGTTAAGGTTGGTTTGCATAACCAAATAATTTACTATAATTCAAAAAAATAAAAATAAATGAATATAAATTATAAACAAGTATAATAAGTTAAATATGAATAATACAAAGCAAATAATTTAACGGTGTTATAAAAATAATGTACATTAAAAATTGAATTAAGAAAAAGCTGTTAATATATAAATATGAATAGGCGTGTGAGAATAAACAATATTACTAATGTATAAAATTTATCAATACGCTAACAATTTACAAGGTAATAAGTTTCAGACACTGTAGAATGTAAGAGCAGGTAGTTTAAAAATGAAGGTTAGACACTAGCACTTATAACAGTACCAAACAGTTTTGGCTTTACCCTTCACTTCATCAATCACCATTTATAACATAGTAGACACACGGAATTGTACGTTTTAATATGGAAAAGAATTAGATTATGTAGGTTCCATTAAATTGATTAATTTATATTACCAAGCGAATAACAATACTGACAATTATAATAAAGTTAAACATATTGAAAATCGAGGTTGATGACATCACATTACTTTAATTATTATTATTATTGGTACATATTACAGATAGACCTCTTCCCAAAAATATAAATAATGAAAACCCAAAAAAATTTTTAATTTATGTATACTCTTTATAAAATTGTTATTCAAAATTGCACACTAATACTTCAGGAGCTAATTCAGGACATTTAGCTAAGAAAAACTTCCAATTAATCACATACTCAGAAAAGCTTTGATTTTATTCATAACAACTACTTTATTCAATGTTTCCGATCAAAAAAACCATACAATTTTCCCCGATAATTTGGTTGCAAGAACTTCAATATGGCTTTATGTTACCCTTGAGCAGAAGTAAGACCAAATGTTTCACTAACAATAATTAAAATGCTAAGCTTTTCTGAACATACGTTATTTAAAGGACCACCACCATTTTGCTTACATTAACTCCCCAAACCAGCTTCTAAAATATTGTTTGCAATTTTTAATCATTAATATATAGAGAATATGTACATGAGTAACTTAATGGCTCCATTGTGTTTACTCCAAGAAAAGATGCTTTTACTAACTTTTATTCAGACAACCTTTTAATAAATAAAAATATCTTGTTTATACTTCTGAGCTACTTTTTTTTTTTAAAACTAATGCCTATTTTTGGGTATATGATTCAATCACACTAATTCTCATAGCAAATTATTGAGCTACACTTAAGGGGAAACGTACAATACATATTTGGATTTCTGCAATCAGAATAATCCTGATGAATAAACTGATGTTTTAAGGCATCAGTATTGTTTGAAACAGGAGTAACTTTTTAAAAATAAATTGTCAACACAAACCTTTACAATGTTTTAATATATTTAAAACGATGAGGAAGCTTTCAGCAAGCAATAATAAATGCACAAAACTATGTATGATGCTTTATTGCAAAGAACAAGTCTTTAAAAATTGTTCAATAATCTTTTGTTTCAAGGATTATTCAAGGAAAAAATAAGTTATAAAAGTCATTAATGTAATATTGCAGAAATATTATTTCAAATTAGATTAACAATCTCAAAAAATTACTCCCCAAGCTTCCCAAGCTTTATCAGTTAAAAAGGAAAATAACTTAAAAAATAATGGAAAAATTAAATTCTACACCTTGAAAAGTGAGCAAAGTTATGTACAAGAATATTCACCTATGATTAAATAAGATAAAAATTCCAAATTTCAGTCACTATCTGTAACACAAAAAAAACCATGGATTAAGAACCTTCTAACAGAATTACGATTATAAGAGATGAACTTCAAACTTTTCACAAAAAAAAGAAAAAAAAATTACAGGGAATACCACAAAAATTCAAATTAACCAAATTTTGTACAGTAAAAATTTAAAGTAATTTTGGATAATTAAGTCTTTGAAAGGATTTCAGCCAGTAACAATAAAGTAAAGAATTTATACATTTTCAACACATTATGGAACTGCAATTAAATAATAATAATATCACTTAAAACTATTAAATTGAATAATGTAGTTGTTTATCTTTTTAAAGTCTTAAGATAAATAATATTTTGTTCAGTTAATCAAATCATAATTTGATCAAAAATTTATTTGAATTATGTTTAAATTCCCTGTGCTGAAAATATCTGAATGAAGTGTTAAAATGAAAACCACAAAAGGACATTTTATAACCATTCAAAAAATTCATGTTGAAAACAGTTATTAAGCAAACTTTTAGGCTATATTGGAATAAGAATTCAAACAATTTGTTTAAAAACTGGAAAAGGTGTTAGATAAAATATGATTTATCAGGTAGGGGGAGAACAATGTAGGGGGCAAGGCAAACATAAACGTTATCTTTTTTGTCTTTTCTATTTAATTTTCATTTCACCAACAATCTTCTTCATTTGTTTCACTATTCATGAGATATTATTAGCAATTATAACAAAAAAAAGTTTAGTAGCAACTTCATTCTAGTCTTAAGTTCATTTGCATCTGTTAAATGGGTATTTTGTGCGTTTCTGCTATATTATGTAAATGTGTTGCTCTCAATAAAGTAATGAAAAATATTAACACAAACAAGTCTGAAGTGCTCTGTTTTTGAATTACAACTAGCAAAATATTTTATCTAGATTTCTACTCTAAAGATCAAATAATCCTTATTGACGCAAATTATTGAGCGAAATTGTAAGTTTTATTTGCACTCTTATGGGAAAAATTGAAATAACTGTCTCCCAGAATTGCAGTTTCTGAGAAAATTGTTTTAATACTCTAAAAAATGGTGTTAAGAAAAAATCTGTAGCTTAATACTGAGAAAATTGATATAATTGGTCAATTAAACACTGAATAAAATTTTAAGAAATCCATTTTATTAAAAACCAAATGCAATGAAAAATTCTGAAAATCTTTGACTATAAATGATGTGTTAAAAGATAAGTCTACTTTCCTCGAATGAATTTTATAACCAAATCAAATTATTATTTAAATGATTATTTAAATGACACTGTGTAACTAATTTACAGTGATGATGTTACATTTGCTGTTCAAATTGTCCACCTCCAAATCAATGCACAATTGCATGGTAATAAATGGATATCTCCAATTTTCTTGGCTTTTTTTTTTGATTTGCTAATAATTCTCATAAAACTTAACTTTCAATGTCAAATTTTGAGCATACACAAATCTTTCATGTGTCTGCAGATGAAGAAATCTAAGAATTCAAATCAAACAATTTGGCTGTTAGATATGGCTTGCTGTTTGAATAGCGAATAATCTTCATTTAAATTAGTTTGTATGTCAACAAGTACAAAGAATAGTGACAACAAATTATATAAATTTGTTGTCATGAAATTTGAACTAATGAAAACCAAAATTGGTTGAGATTTGTAAATTTGACCTTTGGGTAAAGGGAGAATTTAAAAAAAATATTTCTACAATTATTATTTATATTGAAGAGATGATAAACAGGTAAAAAAAAAAACCCTTATAATTTAATGTCGTCTATGTTACATAAATAGAGATTAACTACCAAATTTCAAATTTTTATAAAAATGGTATTCTGAAGTAAGTGATAACTGTAATTGGTTACCTTACTACCAGTTTTAAAATATTCATCAGGATAAAACCTTAGTATCCATACACATACTCTAACCCAATAATAATTAACTATTAAATTACAATAAACAGCCTATAAAATCAGCTTTCTTTTTTTTTTTTTAGGGAGCTTGATGATATTGCCACACAAGCTTGTTGCTTGTACATAGGATATGGAAATGAAATTTTAAAGAGCATGAAAAATTGCCATTTAAATCTGTATGTTTGTTATCAGCCACACTCAAAGACAAAATTACTTCAAAAATGTAATCTGGATTTTCCATCCCATTTAAAAATTTTATTTTGGATTTTTTAAAATTTTAATTTTGTTACTTTGAGTTTTTTTCCTTAAGAAATATTCTCATTTATATATAGAAGTCATCCTACAAAATGTTAAGACTTTACATTACCCTCTTCTGAGATAAAGTGAAATACAGTCCAATGCATGTACAAGAAAAAACGCACGCAAAGAATGTTTTATTTATTTGTAATGTAAAATTTTCAAAATTTTACTTTTTGGTTTTCAATAAAATGAATTTTAAAAACTTTTATTTGGTCATTATTAATCTTCTAAGAATTAAATCCTTTATAAATTTTGCTCAAATTCTGAGGCCAGTTTTTGCAAAAAATGAATAAGTGGAGTAACTGCATCCATTTTGAGAAGGAAAAATTTTGGCAAGAAATCTAATAAAATATAAAATAAAGGCATGAAAAAAATCATGATGGAGACCAAGGAAAAAACAGCAAAATAAACTAAAAGATTTTAGCAGTTATAATCTTAATAGTAAAAATATAAATAAAAATGGAATGAAATGTTTGGACCTACTTATGGGTTTAACATTGCTACATGATGATAAAGCATTTTACTAGTATTTACGATACTGTATAATAAATAAGTAACATTTATTTACTTTCTTATACATTCTTACCTAACAACCAAGTAGCCTAATTAGTAATGACCTTATTACTTCACTGACCTTCAGTTAACATCTGATATTTGTTACATGCATCACTAGATATCTAACTCACTTTTCTTTCAAAAAGCAACTCAAGACATATTTTTTTTTAGAAAAATTTATCAAAATATATGGAAAAAAAAATTCAAGAATGATAATGTTTAATACTTATTTATAATATTAAATTTATTATCCTTTCATTAGACTATAGTCCAACCATATCTGAAAAGTGTATGTAGAAACAATCAAAAAAGGTCCTGAATTATGGTAAAAAATATATCAATAAATTAGATCTAATCAAATAAATTGATTCACCATGATAATCAAAAATTAAATTAGCTATATACACTGTGTTGAATAAGAGCTGTAGCTGTTAAATTAATTCAAAAGAATAAATAATCAATTTCTTCAAAAAATAATATGAAGACAATTTTTATCAAACTACAGAAAGGGATGACTATTTGTTACACCACCTTTTATGTATGCATATTAGCAGTATCCTAACTTCAGAGCAGTGTCACCAATACAAAATGAAATATATGTACAATGAGTAGTCTCAATTCTTCATCATCCAATATGACGATCTAAAAAAACTAAAATGGTAGATGATAGACAAACAATTTTTTTCTAATACAAATTTACAGATACATCATTTATGTTACAGATCTATTTTTTTACACACTCTTCCATCTACAATTCTTTAAAAAGTAAGTTACTTTTTTTTTTTCAAAGTTTTTTATTTTATTATTTTTGAAAGATTATAATAATAACAAAATAAAGCAAAGCAATAAATAAAATATACTGGTCAAAAATGTTTTTGTCACAAAGCAACTAAATTGACATTCTGAAAGGACTTTTTTCGCTGATTTCAAAAATGTTCTCAGAAGTTTTCTATCACCCTCTGTTTTATTGTTACGCCTTATTTGTCATTACATATTATGGTGTACATAATATTGTTATATATTATTGTTGATGACTTTTAGTACAACAGAATTGTTATTTG
>JAAAKQ030093348.1:3622-14637 GCA_010016005.3 Zanna intricata
CACCTTTTATTACTACTTTTTATAGTGTATTTATATGGTGTATAAATAAATCAGAGCTGACGGGCACAACAGTCACAATGTACAGAGAGTTAATGATGTAAGTAATTGTAGCCTGCAATGCAGGACAAGAGAGCTATCAGGAAAGCAACCTCTAAAATATGGAGAACGCATGGGGAAGTCGCCTTGGTCTGCAGCTGCAGGTGAAAAGAGCACTAAGGATTATCGGTCAAATTTTTTGTCACTCTTTGCAATTGTTGGTATAATCTGGTTCTGAATTATATCATGTTTATATTATTGATTATTATTTTGATAAATGTATATACCTATGTATTAGAAAAAATTTATGTTCCATCTAGATTCATTAATATTTTTTTTGAATAATACATCTACATATACATATACTTACATACTTAACAGTCATAAGTATAGCTAAGTTTAATAAACCTTAACATTGATGACTAATTAATATTCATCAATTATCTTATACGTAAAAATACTTTATTTTCTGTACTCTTTATTATTCAGTTCAGCTGTTAATGAATAGATGTTAATATTTCTTGTAATTATATTATGCAGGCCATCAAACCGAGTCCAAATTCAACTAGTACAGCAATTTTACCGGCACAGAATAACAGTGTTATACCTCGACAATTAACGACATCCATACCGACACCAGGATCAGAACTGCGACTTCGTACGAATGTAACACCATTGACACAACAACCATTGCCACCAGCTTCATCGCTGCATGCGTTACAACCAGGTTTTTTCAGTTGCTTTTTTCCTTTGTAGTAGCACTAGCTGGTGCTTGTACGAGTTAATAGTAAAGTAAGGTGAATAAAAGACATGTATGTGTAATTTTAATTGAATGTAATTCTGTTAGAAAGACATATACTCAACATTATTAAAATTCAAAATTTTATGCTAAAATTACAGTGTGGATGTCTTGTAGAACTGTTAAAATTAAAAACTTTTTTTTTATATATCTAGAAACTTTGTTAAATCATTGCCTTATTGTTTTTTGTTTTTTTTTAATTTTTGTTATGTGTAAGACATTATTAATGTTGGAGAATAAAATATAACATATATAATTCATTTTAAGATTAAAATTATAAATTTAACAAGCACGTTAAATATTACAGGATTAATTTATTGAAATTAGCTAATATTATTTATCTTCTCCCTCAACATATTCAGTATATTATACAACTAGATAAAGATTTGATTACTTGTCTCATTAGTCCATTAGTAAATAAACTATATTCCATACTGAAAACGTTACAAATAATTTAAACATGTCAACAAAACAACATTTTAACATAGGAGTAACTAATGAATGACACTACAGCTTTTGAAGATTATTAACTGTTTTTTTTGTAATGATTTTTACTTCTTCACAACTTCTAAAGAATGGACAAGAATGTACAAAGATATATATCTTTTATATATTTCTATATATAAAGATTATAAATGTAAAGAGCAAATGGACCTGTTTACATACATATTAGGGCTGTTTAAAATGTGGAAATTTTTATAATTTTTAAAAAAATATCTTGTGAGTAATCTTCTTCAGAGTACTTCCTTTCTACAAGAATGTTTTAGTCAATGCCATGTCAGTATTCAGATAGGCCTTTTTCAGGATTACATGTTGCAACAAAATATTTCCTTAGTATCATCATCAGTTGTTTGAAACTGTATTTCAGATTGAGAAAAGAAGAAAAAGTGTGCCAAAGCCACTATGTCATGTAAGAATGGCTGAGGAAGCACAGTTTATTGTTCTTTTTAATTATACAAAATTAATAAATGACATCATAAATTATGATTTAAGAATGTTTTAAATGATAAATTTGATTATTACTTCTTTAGTTCTTATTTTTCGTAGTAAGTGTGACATGGAATGCTTTTTATTTCTAAGAATGGCTTTACAGTTATAAGAATTGAATTGTCTCATGTCAAGCCACTTAACAACAGCTCATTTGTAGCTATCAACATTTATAATCTTTATATATAGAAATATATAAAAGATATATATCTTTGTACATTCTTGTCCATTCTTTAGAAGTTGTGAAGAAGTAAAAATCATTACACAAAAACAGTTAATAATCTTCAAAAGCTGTAGTGTCATTCATTAGTTACTCCTATGTTAAAATGGAGTTTTGTTGACAGTGTTTAAATTATTTGTAACATTTGTAGCTGTTGTGTGTTTTAAACCTGCAACATACAAACATTTTATTTATAAATATTATAGATTATATTTTATTCTTTCTAACATTATCCCCTCCTTCCTCACTACCACACCCCCTCCACCCTCTCTCACTCTCTGTGTGTGTATGTGAGTTGTATAAAAGTGATGATGACTGAATTTTAAATTCATAATATAAAAAAAGATAACTTTAATTTAATTCTAGTAGATGTCTATAAAATTGATAAATAAATTTTCCAATTTTAATTTCACAATTTTATAAATATTTTAAATCCATTAGCTAAACCTAAACAAATCTTTAAAAATTTATAATTGTTGATATAAAGTTGTCGTAGTCTATTGCATCCTATGTACAGAACCTTAGGAAATTCCTAGTGTGCTTAAAATGTACTTTAGAAATAGAATAGAAATGTTTTCAAATTTAAGAAATGAGGCCTTTTTTACATGTAGCACATTTTTATTAATTAAGATACTCATCTGCTCTTTTCAGTCTAGAGACTAGTTGAAGTACTTTTAGTAAAATGAAAAATATTTTTTCCTGTTTTTTTATATTTAATTTTAAAATTTTACTGTAATTTATTTTGAAATTTTAAAAATTGCCATTGTTAATAGTTGATAAACTTATTTACTGGCAGCTATTTTGTGCTGATGACATACTCATATTGAATTTTTTTATATTCTCTGCAACAGAAAAGTAGTTGGAAGGTGGGATAAGAGTAGGAGTGGTGACAGGGCATTTGAGATGACACTGGAGGTAATCATTGCAGGCATTCATAGGTGTTAAGTGTGTATACTTAACGTTTTGTTTTTAATTGGTTGTCATTATTACGTAATGTATGATAGTCAGTCATATCTAAACTAGAATAAAAATACAGTACATATTTATTGTTTTTTTTTACATAGTCTCCTTGAAGTTATACTAATTTTTCCCAATGTGTGGGAAGCTTATGGATCCCTTCATAAAACATTTGAGATCATGTTATGAACCGATTGAGCATGAACTCCTGTACTTTGTTGTCACTCTGGAATTGATGTTCTCTCAGTACATTAACAATAGCATAAACAAAAACAAATCGCAGGGGAGTATATCTAAACTGTATAGATGATTTTCTAAGGTTTCCCAAACATTTATCCATTCATCCAGTTTATCCTGAGTGCTAACATCTCTGTGAGGCCTGTGAGTTGTCATAAAGAAGAATCATATCTCTGATTGGCTAAATAGGCAGCTTGTTCCTGTAGGCAGCTTTCACTTTTCTCAAGAGCTGATAGTAGTATTCAGTATTGATGGAGAATATGGTATTCATGGATGGTATCAATGAGCAATATACCTTTCTAATCCCAAAAGACAGTTTCAAGAACTTTTTCAGCTGACACATGCATTTTTGCATTTACAGGGCAAAGGTACACCTATATCACTCTCCGATTTCGATTTGGAAGTAATGATGGATCCATGTCTCATCATCTGACTGTTCAGTGCAGAAAATTATTCCCCTCTTGTTGAAATTGATTAAAAGAACCCACCTCAGACAGATTCTTAAACCCAAGATGCTTTGAAATAATGGAATGGCACTTCCTTGACTGATATTCACTTCCAGAGCAACTTCATCAACTATAAGATGAAAGTCATCTTCAGTGAGATCACAGATTAATCAAATGTTGTCATCAATAACATTTATCCTTGAATGCCTAATGTAACTCATTTTCTACAGCTTCACAAACTCTTTTAAATTTGCTGGCCTAGTTACAGACTTGAATACAGTGACAACACCGTGTCTTCAAACTGTGCATGCATTCTGTCAAAATTTTAAAGGGTTTAATGTCCTCATTCATAAGTAACTTCACAATTATATGGTGCATTTGACAATGGAATTTCTTTTTTTGAAGTGACACTACTGACCAGAGAGATGCAAATGTCAAGGCATCTAGACCATCCATTATCTTCTCACTTCTCTATCACAATATCCCTCCATGCCAGCTTGCTCTTGTTCATATGTGAACTATGAAGATAAAAATCCAGTTTATATTTGACTGAACCTTTTACATTTTATTAAAGTTCATGGGCATGTTTAGCTGAATCTTACTGTGTAGAATAGTTTGCATTCACTTTAATTTTAAGTTAAACAGCCTATGTTTGTTGGTTGTATTACCATATTTACAATCCCTTGCTGGGCAGATTTCTTCTGCTAAAAATTATACTATTTTTCTTAAGTAATATTGCTTCTTATACTTTTCTTTATTACTATGCTGGTAGTTTTTTCAATTAAATTATCATTTTTCTGATTTAAGACAAAAATAGATTGTACTGTCTGTGAAGAGGGGAATTTTAAAAATGACTAGTAAATGAAAAAATAAATAACACTGCAATTAAAAAAAAAAACATTATTACATTATTAACTTGAATACAATATGTATTTGGAATTACAATATGACCATAACCTCTCCGAACAAAACATTTAAGCAAAACTGTTGTGGCAGAATAAAATAGTATAACTTACTAGCAGAGCTCCCTAAAGCCATAATAAATTAGGGAAATTTGTTTTGTCTGATTAACAAATCCTCCTGATTTTAAGCTCATAAAACAATATGATTGACATAAGAAAACATGTGTTTCTTTCTCTCTTTACAAAACTGATTGTTCGGCAAAATCTAGTTTATCTCAGCTGTATATCTCACAGGCATATTAGAAATAAGAGGGTCTGATGAAGTACCAGTGGCTGAATTCACACTTAATTTTATAAAATGCAATTACCAGTTTTTAAGAATACTGTTTGAATTTATTAATAACAGCTAATGATCATAGCAATATATGCCTCTTACAATTCATTTGAAAAAATTATTTATATCATTTTTATTGAGGGGGAATTCCATAATTATGCTTTTTCTATATGTAACGTCTCCTAGTGACAACTTTGAATAGTCGATTTCAAAAATTATTTGATTAACATCGGGTAAAATATGAACTTTTAACTTTTCTCTAAAAAAGATTTCAAGTCACTTTTGTAAGTTCTACAATCATCATTTTGATGATTGTAGATCTTGAAAATTAATAGGTAATAAACATTTTAAGCTGCATTCTTAATCTGATTGTTCACATCTTCTAGAACATTGTAGGGATTAAAATTTTTAATTGAAGGTTGTGAAGTAATATTAAATGCCAGTGGCCAAAGTGTTGTCAATAAACTGATTGTTGTCAACAAACCTGTAAATTACTAAGTTTAAAAACATTGGATGCAGTTTCAGTAGATATTTATTTATGGCCATGTAGACAATGCCAGTTAAAAATTTGTAACCAAACGTTGGATTGAAACATGTAATTATTAATGTATTACCTTTTTTATGATTGATATTACAGTGTGTAGCCAGTTACAAATGCTGGTTCATTAGTGTGAAACTAATAGAAAAATATATTCAGTGAGCTACCCAGTAATTGTTAATATAGCTCGGTTGCATGGTCGGTACCATTCAGTTGCTACCAGATTATAAGGATCACTTTAATTATCATTTTTAAGTCTTATTTTCAGGAGGATTTTATCTCAGTTTATATTCTGTTACATTCTGTACATGATTCTTTCTTGTATATAAACTAATAAATTTTTGCATAAGTAGTCTTTAAAAAAATGTTAAATATTTCCCATTTTTAAAAACAAAAATATGATTTTAATTTTGTGAATAACCATAATACTTTTAATTTCTGTTGTAAACAGTAAATTATTATGGAAAAAGCAACTAATTTTACTGTGAAAGTTGGATGTTTTATCAATATCTTGAAGTTTGGAAATAGCACTTAAAAAAAAAAAAAGTTTTAAAATTGTACTTTTCTAAAAATTTGAATAGTATGCTTCTTGTTGGTTAAATGAATCATCTAGTTTTAGAAAATTATAAATTTAGAAATCAACAGACTTTCATTTATTATTTAAAATTATTATTAACAAATTTTAAAAATTTTATATGTTATCTTTTGTTGTCCGAACTAATTCTTATTGCAGAACCAATGACAAAAAGAACATATGACAAAAGACTGAAACTGTCATAATGTTATATCCAGGGCACTCTTTAACTACATTGCTGAGAACAGTATAATACAGTTAAGACCATCAAGAAGCTAAAAAAAGTGGTTATTCTGCATGTAATGTATCGAGCCGAGTATTACCCATGATTTTGTTAAAGTGATGTATGTGAAAATTGATTTATAGCTTTTACATATGATCTTTTTAAAATATTTTTTTTCTTTAAATGTGAAATTGTTTTTTAAAGTATCACTTGTTTCCAGCAGATTTAGACTACTTTCAGTATAGTGGAGATCACAGGATCAAAGATAATGTTAGATGATACTCAGTGTATCCTGTTATCATTATTGATAATATCCAACAGTCCGCTATATTTCTTTGGAGCATGTATATATTATGCAATTTTATTGTGCTTATTTTGGTAGATAATTATAACTAAAATAGTTTAAACTATGTTTACTAACTTTATATTTTCCTAACTACTTAAATAGCATGTGCTTTTACATTTACTGCAAGTCAGTTGTAGCCATAATCACTTAATTAAAGAACTTAATTTTGAAGTACCAGTGGCCGAATTCACATTTAATTTTATAAAATGATTGCCATCACCAGTTTTTAAGAATACTGGTTGCATTTATTAATAACAGCTAATGATCATAGCAATATATGCCTCTTACAATTTATTTGAAAAAATTATTTATATCATTTTTATTGAGGGGGAATTCCATAATTATGCTTTTTCTATGTGTAACGTCTCCTAGTGTCATAACTTTGAATAGTCTATTTCATGTGTCTAACCACATTTTTCCTTGAAAAATGTGGTTAGGTAAAATTATTCAGGTAAAATTTTAATCTTAATTTTAAATTGACTTAAATCTTTCAGAAATTAAGTAAAAGAAAAATGGAATTATTACTGCTAAACTTTATCACTTTCCCAGAAAATATGTAAGATCTGTTCAAAATTCATAGGCTATGAAAAAAAAAAAGCTTACCTAGTGGCTACCAGTTCTAGTCTCCTTCTAGTGCGCTATGACTTCACACACTTATACAGCTCCTTTCATTGCTGGAAACATTTTTTGTAGGCCTCTTTTATAGTTTATAGTTTTATACCTGCTGCACTGTTGCATTTTCAATTATATTTTCCCGGCTGTCAAATCAGAATCTTTTGAGCAACATCTTCAGCTTCTAAAACAAATCACAAATCATAAGGAGCTATATCTGGTGTGCAAGGAGCCTGGCGAATGAGGAATGCCAAGTTTGACCAAGAAATTCCAAACTGAATTGACAGATAGGAGAGTCCATTATCATGATCCACTACCATTTGTGTGATTCCTACAGGCCTGGTCTCTTGCACCAAACTGCTTCACATAACAAAGATAATACAGAACCTACACGTAATACCGTTTGTTGACAATTTGGACTTTTGATACATATTTTCAAATCACAACTCTGTGCTAATCAAAAGAACATTACCATTTTCACTTTCTTCCTCATGTGTCTTGTTTTCTTTGGCTTTAGGGATGATTGTAACTTTCACTGGGATGAGTGACCATTTTGTTTATAATTTGGCTTGTTGATGATCTACTGTTATGGTGGTCATTCTCAACTGAAATTCTGCCATTTTGAAATGGTTATACCATTCTAAAATTGATGTAATCCTTAAAGTTTTTTTCTCAAAAACCTGCCAAATCTTCCAAATTGTTTTCTTTGGGTATTGCCAAGCTTTTGATAGGAGTTGATGATTAACATTATTTAATTTGTCCTATCAATGTAGACATAAATTAAAAATGTCAATCTATAAGGCTACAAAAAACACATATATGCTTTAGGTACTGATGCTGAACTCCACCTGTTTACTACTCACATTGAAATACTTTTCAAGGAAAAATGTGGTTAGACACTTTTGAAACAGAGCTTTTATATTTAACAACAAATAACTTTAATCTGGAGGAGTTTGAACATTTAGTCTAAAACCTTCTTTTTCAATTGGGAAAAATTGTTATTTTTTTGTGTGCATTTAGAAGAGCTCAAAAATTATTCAGGTAAAATTTTAATTAAGTTATAAACCCAAGCTGAGATATGTTTTCCCTTTACTTTTGAGACCCAGACCCCAAACTTTAGCACCAATAGTATATTACACATTGTTCCTCTAAAATAATGTAAGGTTTCAAACAGTCATAGTTTTGGAACAAAGGATGACAGAGACATGAAGTGTACATAAAAATGAGAACCTTTTTTTAAAAATTTAACTGGTTTAGTAGATTTTGATATCCACTCCTTTAGTTTTTCCTTAGACATCAACACAATAATCAACATCTTGCCATACATGATAGAGAACATCAATGAGATTCTTCAGTTGTTTTAAATAGTCAGAATTCCCAAGGACACTTATGTCTTTGTATAACTCTACAAATAAAGAAGATTCATAAGGATAAGATTTGAAGACCATAGATGCCAGGTATTTACCCTTGCTGCCCATCCCGTCACTGAGGAAATGTTTTGTTTAGGTAATCTCACATGAATGTAGCTGAATATGTATGAACTCCATCTAACTGGAGATAAGAATTTTTCACTATTTGAAGTACTGCATATCCTTCTAAGATATCCAGGAAATTGTTTCCCATTATAGTTTTTTCAGCAAAAAAGGAATAGATGAAAACTTGTCTAATGAAACGTTTTGCCCAGTTAAGCATCACACTTTGATTTTTGGTTTGTCATGCTGAAGTTTTATAATGATGTGAGAAGATTCAATACCCAATATTTGAAGATTACGCCACATAAAACCTAAATTCATAACTGAATATAGACTTAGTAAACATTTTCTTTCCATCATGATCTAACCCACCCAGAATAATGTAGTGAGTTCAAATAATTTAATTTTGTCTTTTGGGTAAATTTTTTTGTAACACCTGAATTTTATAACCAGTAGAGCATAGTTTTTTCCACACTGATTTTTCAGACTATACAAATAACGTGTTAACACAACTTCAGCTACTTCATCAGACATTGATGATCATCCTGGATGTAACTGCTTTAGTAAGCTGTCTGTTTCTCTGAGCCATTTCTCCCATCAGTGAATGCTATTTTTGTCTGGCAGCTCTTCATTGAACACACTACAGTATTCATGCTTGACAACTGTAACTGACTCAACCTTAGCAAACCACACAACATACTGAACCTTCTTCTGCATTGTAATCGTGGGCTAGTGTGCTTTATGTACTGACCTAACACAGCATCCATGCTGTGCTAGGTACTACAACGTTTTTGCACATCAAGAACTTGGACAGTTTCTCTTGATTTTTACATATACATTAACTTAGGCTGACATTTTAGATGTTCCATGTGGAGGTTCAGTATCCCATTCTGAAAATTATTCTGATGGAATCATCTTAAAACATGAAAGTTTGCTTCATCACTGAAAGAACATTTGTTTAAAAACTTTCTCTTCATGATCTAATCCATCCAGAATATCTGTAATGAATTCATTTCAATAACTGTATATAAATTTTATCCACACCTGAATTTTATAACCAGTAAAATGTAATTATTTTTGGAACTCTGCAGAACATTTCCACACTGATTTTTCAGGCTACAGAAATAACTTGTTCATACAGCTACAGCATTCTCAGTTGCTGATGGTCATCCTAGATATGACCAGCTTCAGTAGGCTGCTCGGCTGTCCATTTCTCTTAATTGTTTGTTCTGTTGATGAAGGATATTATTATGGTGGTGGTTCTTTGACAACATGCTTGTAATCTTGCCTAAAAAGTATAACCGATCCAAAATTAATTAGCCACAAAACACAATGAAGCTTCCTCTGCACCGCAAACATGAACTATTAACCTTCATGTGTTTATTGACCTTGTAACACTATGAGAATGCGTTGATACTAGTATTTGTTTACATATTAAAAACTTTGACAGTCTCTCTTCATTTTGTCATCTATATCATGCTTTGTATAAAAAGTGTGGTTGTTTGAAACCCTGCCATTATTTTACAGGCATTTTGAATATAGAACCCTGGAAGCCACAGCTATTAATTTTTCAAAAAATATAGTATAATTGAAGATGGAACTGTTGAAAAATTGACACTTGTGTGTTTTATCTTTTTTTTTTTTGTCGTCAGTCATTTGACTGATTTGATGCAGCTCTCCAAGATTCCCTATCTAGTGGCAGTCATTTCATTTCGGTATACCTCCTACATCCTATATCCCTAACAATTTGTTTTACATATTCCAAACATTGCCTGCCTGCACAATTTTTCCCATCTACCTGTCCCTCCAATATCAAAGCAACTATTCTAGGATGCCTTAATGTGTGGCCTATAAGTCTGTTTCTTCTTTTAACTATATTTTTCCAAATGATTTTTTTATCGATTTGCTGCAACACCTCTTCATTTGTCACTTTATCCACCCATCTGATTTTTAACATTCTCCTGTAACATCACATTTCACTTGTCTACCATCATAATATTTCCATTTCTATAAGTTCTGAAGCACATTGGTAGATTCATGTCATATTTCTCATTTTTAGTGTCAGTTATGTATATGTTTGTTAATATATCTGTAGTTTTATTTGTCTGATGATGTTTTGAAAATGTTTATGTAACAGCTGTTCATGGTAAAAACTAAGTCAATTTTGTGTACTTAATTATCTTTATTTGCTTCTTATAAAATTCATTTTTTTTTCTTTTTATTCATAAATATCTTTGGTGAATTTTAAAAGAAAGTGACAAATTTTATTAAGAGGGTGTTGGTTGTATTAATAATCTACCATAAAACTTCCCGTCTATTTTATATTTAATTA
>JAAAKQ030093359.1:0-14637 GCA_010016005.3 Zanna intricata
TGGAATAAAATGTTCAGCATTTTAAAAACTTTAGGGTTCAAGTATAGAGATAGAAGAATAATTGCTAACATTTACAGTTCTGGTTGTTTTAGTTAAAATTAAACTGTGAGCAGTCATTTGTTTTTTTTTTTTTTTTTTTAAAGAAAATCTTAAAAAATATTAGGAATACTTAAAGCAGATAGCTATATTATATTTTATTTGATTTTTCTAACAAAAGAAAATAGTTATAAGAAAAGCTTTTTAGAATTGTAATAATTTATTTGTTATGTTGTAAAGCTATGATAATTACATTCTTTATTATAGAAGTGACATCTAGAGTTAGCTGCATTTGTGTTGCAGCAGAAGGTATGTTAGGTATGTTCAGTTGCTATTCTTATTGGCAATCGGTCTCAAGGCTCAGGTTCAATGGCTGTCAGTTTCATTTTCAGTTTTAATAAAGCCATTAAAATGCATTAGAAACTAAGTAAATTGAACAAAATGAACAATGAAATACTCTTAAAAGCCAACAAAAAATGTTCCAAACTACCTTGAATGTATGAATGTGTAAGATATATACTGTAGTATAAAATTAATTATTTTTTTTCTCCTGTTAAACATACGTCATGAATAGTAGAACTTCTATAACATTCTGAACATTCAAACAATGAAGGCAATACATTTGATTTATTATATTATTGAAACATGTTTGATAAACATAGACTACAAACTTCTGTTAAAACATTTTAATAGAAAAAAATAAATAAATAGAATATATATAAAATATTTTTTTCTCTAATTATTTTACAAACTTGTAAACAGTAGTTACTAAACTGTATATAGATGGTTCTAAACTCTGTTTTTTATTAAATAAATTAAAAGTAGTTTACAGAAAATAATAATAATAATGTTAAGAGGGAAAATATTTTATTATTAATAATTTGGATTAGCAATAATGTAAACTAAAAAAAATATCTTTCATTTTTTGTATGAAATTGAATGAATCATAATTATTGGCTGGATGGATTAAGTAGTTAAACTTGGTGTTTGTAAATCTTGTTAATCCTGAGCTGTCAAGCGTAGGATTTTAATTGTGCATTCTGTACCTAACCTAAACTTTTTTATGACTGTAATGTTATAAAACTGTGTATGGAAATTTGAATTAAGGTGTCATTAGTAGAATGGATATAGTATAGACTTCTTTCTTAATTTTCTTAGAATGTTTGATACCAGATGTTAGTTGTTCTTAGAATGATTTTCATTTTAGAAGAACTTATAGGGTTGTCTATGACCATTAAAGTTACAGAAGCTAGTAGAAGACTTTGAAATCAACCACTAATTATGGATGTGAGATGGAAGTAAGAACCGCATTAAAATTTAAATAATATGGCTAGATTAGCCATATCTTTTTTATTGACCTTTCTACTAATTATCTGTTGACCTTTCACGTGGAAAGTAAGCTGAAATAATCTTTTCTTAAATGCTACTACAGTAACTTTGACACCAGATGTATTTGTTAAAATATTCTATATTTCGCTTGCCTAGAACTTTTTATTTGATTGTCAACAATATTAAAATTTCATTTTATTATAATGTGTTCACTCATTCAATCTCATTAAGGAGATGTACCATCATTGTGCTTTCCAAAAGGTTATTAATCTGCATTTTTTTTCCTTTACTTTAATGTGAAACAAAAATCACAATTAAAACGTCTGAACTTCATATTTTCCAAACAGGATTGTAGTGTTGAAAATTAAGTGTTATTTTACTTAAAAGTTTGCCATTAAGAAGGGAAATATAGAGGTTTCTTCTTTACAAGAAAGAAGAGTATGTTGGTATACTGTTGGAAGGAAAAGTAGATTGTTGTAACAAGAAAAATCTCAATTGAACTGAGAAGTGTACATTTGGTAAATACTTAGTGTGGAGTGTGTCGTAATATAGAATTGAGTTATGTATGATCAGGAAGAAAGAAGAGAAGTATTTGTGTAGTTTTAAACTGTGGTTATGGAGAAGTTAAAATAAATAGAAAAAAAGATAAATGAGGAAATATTGAGAAGAACAATAGAGGGACAATCTTTATTAATTAGCATAGAAATTCTCGTTAGGAAAGGAATGTGCAGGAAGATGAGGAAGGAAAGAGAGGATAAGATCCTGAAGGCAGAGAAAGTGATCCTTACTGGCATTGGGAAGAGGAAGACGATTAAAATGAATGGAGGAAGATGCTCAAGACTAAGAAAAATGGAGGATGTTTGGTTGAAATCTGTTTAGTTTTCTCTAAGATGAAAGTCATTTAACTGATTTGA
Source organism: Zanna intricata (assembly GCA_010016005.3). NCBI lineage: Eukaryota > Metazoa > Arthropoda > Insecta > Hemiptera > Fulgoridae > Zanna > Zanna intricata. The sequence continues at coordinate 2,280 of JAAAKQ030093359.1, forward strand.
TGGCTGTTTTCTCAATTTTTCTCTGTTCTATGCCAATCTTTCGACTACAACATATTTATTACATCATGGATAACTTACTTGTTATTTATCCATTTCATGTATTCTAATCTTAATTTTCTTCTAAAGTTTTACCCTCTGTTATCAAATTAACTTTAACATGGATGACTCCACTGAATGGTTGACTAACATGGTTTGTTGCCATTATTTCAACCTTTTATCAGCCCATCTAATTTTCTATTTCTCTTTGTATTACCATTTCAAAGACTTATGTTGTTTTTTCCTTTCTGCTTTTATTATTATTATTATTAGTTTTATTATCATGGAGCGGCTTACGTATCACTTGTAATTTTCATTAGCAATTTTTTAATTTCTGTCATTGAGTTTTACTGTAAAATTGTTCTTGAACTTTCATTGGCCTCTTATTTCTTTCTCTGACTGTTTGAAAAATATTTCTTTCATAAAAAAATATCATGTTTTTTTATTTATTCTTTCTTACTGTGTATTAACAGCTTAAAACTCTTGATTTTTATATATTCAAACATCTGTGGATCTTAACATATAAGAATTTAACAGTCCATGATCTATTGCTCTTATTAAATTATTTTTAGGAAAAAGTTTAATACAACTCATCTGTACATAATTCCAAAAGAAATTTTATATTATGTATTCGTTAACTTCTCACTGTTGAATTTCGTATGTAAAAAAAAAAATTTGTTTGTTTAAAGTGCAAAGCTTTATGAAAACAAAACACACAGTATGTAATCATATAAAACAAAGAAATGTATTGTTAAAGGAAAATGTTGAAAATTAGCTTGGTTGATATAATGTGAAGTAAAGAGGTTTTATGGTAAATTTAAAGAGAAAGAAGTTTGTGGTAGAATTATAATTAAAGAAGTAGGATATATGTGTATTAAAATATCCAAAGTTAATGAGGTCGAGGATGAAAGACAAAGAACCATATATAAAGGAACTTTTCATCATGTTTATTTTGGTTATATGTAAGTATATGGGTATAACTAGTTTTTAGATTGCTTATTGAATAATTGAGTTTTTCTTGAAGTTTTTAATAAACTGATTAATGTACATACATAAAAAAAAAAACATTTTTTGTTGAAAAGTTAAGATTTTTCAATGTTATTTATTATGTAAAAAAAAAAAAAAAAAAAATCATAAAATTAATTTGTGCAATACTCTCATAAAATTTAGATAATATAATTAATAAAAACTTATTCTCTTGCAGGGTAGATTGTGACAGAATATTTTGTTTACTATTTGATGATTTTTCATGTAATAATAAACATCTCGATTAAGCGATGTAATTTTTATAATTGTTGAATGAAAAAAAAAGAAAAAAAGAAAGAAGAAGAAAAAATCAATTGAGTTATATGTAGATGTTGTTTGCTAGTTCATTTTTTTATGTTCTCACAGTATGTTTAACTTATAGTCTGCTGTTAAAAGCCTTCTCATTCTATGAGAGCTATGTTGCCATACTGTATGGGGACAATCTTAGTTTATTTTCTCTCATTCACAATATTCCTCTTTGCCAAGGTCATTCTTGGACTGTAACAAAATCAACTTGGCAACGCTGCATTTGTGTATTAACAGTTACAGTATTGTACAGTTTTACTTGATTCTTTCAGCTCTGTTGTCTGTCTGTTATGTATGTTTAATGAAATTTTATTTTTTATCATTATTTTTTGCTTATTTTCTAATTATTTTTTCCATGATTTTCATTTATTTATTTATTTACCATTTAATTCAATTCTATTATTTTGTATATTTATACATTATTGTAAATTTTGGTAATTAAAATGTAATATAATCAAAATAATGTTTTATTTTTTAAATGTTCTAATTTTATGATTCAGAAAAGGTATTTCACCTGTTTCTTCTATCATTTTTTACTTTAAAATTTGTATATTAATTAATTTTTATTTAATAAAATTACATTTATATTTCATTCATCACTACCCCATTTGAATTGAAAATTTCATGTACACAAAGCTCTTACAATTTTTTTTTAATTAAAACAATTCATCAATATTTTACCGAAATGAAAAATTTTTATTTTAAAAAACCATTCTAAATTTTCTTATTAAAAATAAGAGAGAAAAAAAAAAGAAGAAAATAGTTATTTATGGATGCATTTATTATATTTTCTTTTTCAAACAATGTTTTTCTATAAGAATGAAATAAAAATTTCATTATTAATAATGATAAATGAATAATTTGTTAATAAATAAACTGAGTATTCTGTCGAGTTCATATAATAATAAAAGAATGACGGATTAGTTTTTTCTAGTTATATTAATACTAAAATGTAAACACTACTTTATACCTATATTTATTTATAAAATTATATATAAATTATTTAAGACTACATTTACATTTGGTGACCGCTACGGGTGGAGTTATATCTGTACATTTACATTTCATCCAGTAGGTTTTGTGTTTGAATTTGGTCAGGCTGAAGTTTATCATAATTACACAGTATCGGTTAATAAGAAACTATAATTTGGCGTTATCCTTTTTTTTATGGTTAAAAAATTTTAATTTAGGGTTTTATTATTGGTTTTTTTTATTTAGTAAATATTTTTTTAGTAAAATACATAAACTCATTGTGTTCAACCGACCTGTTATCTCCAATTAAAAATAATATATTAATTTAATTTATGTATTATAGTAAAAGACTTTTTTTTTTTAAAATAATAGTTTAATTTGTATTATTTTGTTACAGTAGTTTCAAATTTATATTTAGAGAAAAATTTGTAATATTTAAAGTTAAGATTTATTTATTTGTATAAATATAATCCAACTTAAGATAAATATAAATTATCGTTGTTCTACATAAACAGAAGGAAAGAACTATAGAAGAAGTAAGAACTAAGCAGTTATTGAAATAAAATTGAAAAGTAAAAACCTGTTCACAAAGAATAAAAATCACAAAAGTATAAAATAGGATGAAAATTTTAGATGTTACAATGATTATTATCATTAGCGGGACATTTTGAATTAGTGAAAATAAATTAAAAATACATAAAAAATTTAAAGAAACAAGAGAGTTGTAATTTGCTCATGAATGTGTATTTTTACTAAGTAGAAATATTCTTTAGCAATTCTTGGTTTTGTTGCGTTTTAATTAACTCTTTATTTTTTTAATGGACAATTTTTAGATATTTTTTTTATATGTATTTAGTTTTAGGTTTCATTTATTATCTATTTTCGTGTTGTAAATAAATTTTGAACATTTTTATTTACAAATTTATTGTTTTATAAAATTTGTGTAATGTTTTGTTAACAAATATCATTCTGAAAAAAATATCTTGTTTTTCATTTTTTTTTAATTAGAGGAGATTGTCTGTTACTGACGTTACTAATTAAATATTTGCAGGTCTCTAGTTTAAGTAGGCTACGTTAATTGTTGCTTTAATTACACTAAATATTAATTATTTATTATAGTTATGCAAATAATAAAGTGAAAGGATGAAATATGTCTAGAAAGTTTAGTTTTTAGAATTATTGTGATTTTAAAATAATAAAAATTTCACAGTGTTATTTAGAACTTACCAGGCATTTCACTTTAGCTAAGTTATAAATGAGAAACTTCTGTAATTGTTTATTTAAATTTTAAATAGAGCAAATGGCCTAGTTTTACCCTGAACAGTCCCAGTGGGCAAAATCCACCCCCCCCCCCCACTTAACTCCAATTAATAAATGGTTGCCCAGCTGACTATTAAAATTTACCAGATTGGTGCTTGAAGATTTAGTCAGGATGATGCTCAACAGTTATGTAGTATATACCCTTGGATAATTGGTTGAAAGATAAGACTGGAAAAAAAGTGTTTTTCCAGACCTGAAAAACTTTTGTCTTTTTAAATATAAATTGTGCAAAGGAGTTGTTTTTTTGTATTATAATGGTTGTATGATAAGTACAGTAATGTGCAGAATATTTTTTATCATTAAATTCATAATCCTGGTCAGGCTTGGTGCATTTTTTCATATGCTACAAAAATATTTTCTCATCTAATCATTTGAAGAAAAAAAAAACAAATGAATAAATGGAAATGTTGCAATTATTGGGTATCGGTTTGTAGTTGCTAATAACTGAGTAAATAAATAACTTAAGAGTTCTTAAACTGTTTTTAAAAATAATTCTACTCATTAATTTTAATAAATGAATCAGTCTTTTATCTTGGCAAATCATCCACAATGACTCACTGTTTGATCATGATTATGATTTAATATTTTAACCAGTCTGTTTCTATTTGTTATTATGGATATCCTAATGCATTTCCCAATCTGTTATCGTATTACTAGATTCACCACATTTATTTCTTATTTATTTGTCATAAATAAATAGACATTCTTTAAATTGTGCTAAAAAAAAAAACCATAAAAAAAAATTTAATTTATGGAAAATTGTTTCTTTATACAGTTTATTACACATTGTTCCCAAGAACATAATCTATTTAAACTAATAAACCTTTTAAGTAATGTACCTAACCAGATTTAATTAACATAATATTTTCATAAACTTAAATCATAAGATTTTAGGCACCCTGTGGTCATCTTCAGGAACTGGTTCTGTTTTTGCTACCCAGGTAGGTATTAGCTGATTTATGGCTGGTAGTTGGATTTTTTTTTTTTTGGCAGAATTTAGAATGTAGTAAAAAGTGTTTGAATTGAACTGTTTGTGCTCAGTTAGTATATTATTATGTGTTTATACAGTTGATGATGATGTTCAAGTTTTTTTAAGTATGTTTATTTTATTATGTTCATATAGAATATCAAGGTTAGTAATTGTTAACGTGGATGGATTTATGGTTGGAAAATGTTTAACCTTTATTGCTATGGGAGGGCTCTTATGTATATATTGTAGCTATTGTATATTGAAACTGCATTCTGCTTGAGCAGTAGAGAATGTTATGATCTTGAGACAGATCAATTTATACACAGATATCTAAACTTATTAGAGGGCTATTACCATATAGTTTTTACTCAATATATATATATATTTTTGTTAAAATATATATATATTGATGTGAGAGGGATAAAATAATGTGGATGATATTGGTATGACTGGAACTGAAGTGAGGAGAACTGTTTAATACATGCAAATTTGAGTATTGTCATGCCTGTGTTGAGCATTGGCTTTTGAACAAGATTGCATAATCGTGTATTGTTTGTTAAAATGCAGTTAACTGTTGAAGAATATGTATTAGTGATGGAAAGTTATTTAGAAGTGAATTTTGATGTTGTATGTTGATGAAAGTTAGATAGAAATTTAAAAAGGAAGAACCAGTTAAAAGTGTTGTTAAGAAGTTAGTTAAAAAGTTTCGTGAAACAAGTTCGATGTTAGTCCTGAAACGTATCCAATGCAGATCGTACAGGACATATAATTGGCAGTTTTAAGATCTTCTTATAAATCTTTACACAGAATGTGACAGGAAAAGAATATTTCACAAGGTTCAGCCGAATTTGAAGTGAGGAGAATCCTGAATTGTTATCCTTATCAAATGCTCTTTTTTTTTATGAACTAACTAATGCTGATTATGCTAAAGGGTTCACTGTCAATGGTTTAAGAGCTTTGTTAGAGAGAAATTGGCATTTTAGATTAAGTGTTTTTCACAGAAGAAATGTAGTTTCACCTGGTGTGTATGTTAGTAGTCAGAATTACTAGACCTGGGGTACTCAAAATTTGCACATTTTCTTTGATTCTCCTACTCAAAAAGTAGGCATTTGATAATTTCAAGGGGATAATAATAGGGTTCTTGGTTTTTGAAAAAACTGTGGAAGCTGCTGTCTACCAAGAAATTATCCTACAGTTCATATACATAGTGAAAGAATATGAATGACTGTCACTGCTGGTTGCAACAGAACTTGCTGTGTAGTTACTACAGGAATTTTTTGGGTGAAAGAGTCATTTCTAAAGAATTTTGGCCACCAAGATTTCCTGATATGACTAGTCCAGATTTCGTACTGTAGGTAAAGAAGTTATTTATAGGAGCAATCTACATATCATGCAGGAATTGAAGGCAAACATTACCAATGTCATCCAGGAAATAGACACGGTATTACTAATAAGAATACCCAGGAATATGGTCAAACTTGTTGAAAAGTGTATAGAAGTGGATGGACACCATTTTCAACATCTTCTATAAGTTAATATGCAATTGTTTACTGATAAACTATTATTTATAGACTAAACTATGTGATGGACTTCTTTTAATTTGTACACTTTGTACATTCAAAATTTGTTTGATTTCGTTTTGGGTATGATAGTTTATTGTATTTCTGATTATCACACATGTTATATTGAGTTTTTTTTTAATTCTTGAGCTACTTTCTTGGAGTCCTTGCTTATGTAAGTTAGTGTAATGTATTTTTTATGTAGGAAAAAACTCTTAAAACTGTAAAAAACTTTTTTATGTGGAAACATTTTTTTGTGTGCTGTTTTATATCCATTATTTGCTAGATATTTTATTAATCTTGTGTCCTATGTGGTTTTCGGATGATGTGGTTGTGTTGATTAGTTTCAGAGATAATGCTTCTAAAAGTGGTATAGTTTTTGTGAGATCAGGACTGGTTTGATGTGTTATAAACAAATTTGTTTATTACAGTTTTGGCTTCGTATATTTTTTGGAGGTATGGTTTTGCAGATTGCTTTTCCTGATTGTGAGGTCAAGAAATGTGTTTGTTGTGTTTGTATTGAATTATAAAACTTAATATATCCTTGAGTGAATTTTTGCTCATATGTATGAGCTCATATAATTTATGCTTATAATATATCCTTGAGTGAATGCCTTGAATAGGAGAGGTGTTTGGGTACCTGGATGTGGGAAGGAGCTTTTATAAACTAATTTGGGATTAATCTTTAAGGCTGCCCATTGATTTAAATTTGATTCAAATTTGATTCTAAAAAAAAAATCTAAAATCATTATAGCAAAGGGAGAGTTGCAATAATGGGTAACTATATACCCATTGCATTGTTAGTTAGATAACTGTATACCAATTACCTAGTTGGGTAAACAGTTATATAATATCCAAATAAAATGTAGATATAATATTATTAAATAAAGTAAGTAAGTTTACTAAGTAAGTAAGTAACAATAAGGATCTTATAAAAATTATAACTAAAAACAATCTCTTAAGTATTCAAATTGGTTGCCTTCGAAATTCCCATACTTAATTTGCTTCAAAGTTCATTGTTTTCAGTAATTTTGTGGTATACTTCTGCAATGAACTGAATCATGTCACATCAGCTGTACATGGTTTTCTTGAAATTAATTTTTTCTTTAATAACCTCCCCCATAAAGAAATTAGTTGGGGTAAGATCAGAGGAGATCTTAGTAATTTGGCAGATTAGGCTTGGTCAAGTAAGTTGCACACACTTAGGGCATAATGGGCCAACAACCTAGTTTTACTATAATTTCACTTTAACCCAAATTGAATTGAATAATAAAATCAATAAAAAAATAAAAGTTAAATGAAATCCAATTGTTGATTTGTTGTAATTGGTCATTAGTCAAAGCCAAAAAAATATTCTTACTGCATTACAAAGAAGTATTGTTTTTAAGAATACTGGACATCACTGATTGATGATTATCAAGGAGAGGTATTTGTCACTGTTTTTTTCTAAGTTATGTATCTGAAGGATAACAGTTAAAAAAGTTTATAAAAATTCAATAAAGGTTTAAAGGTATTAAATTTGTACTAAGAAAGGCTCGATGCTATTTAGATGAAAGTTGCGATAGTGGAAATGAAGTATCTAACCTGTAGCTGTGAGATGTGGATTTCAGTTGGTGTGTGATGTAAGGACTTTTTTGTCAGGAATGGAAGGAAATAGTATTTTGATGTTTTGCCAAACAAAACTTTTCATGAAAAGTCATTACATGTACATTTGTTCTGCGTAATAGCAAGAACCTTACAGTAATGCAGGACTCTCTTAAATTTTTTTCCAAATGTGTATTTTGCAATCTGTTTAACTAGTGAAAATTAAGTAAACCCCCTTGCCGGCCTAATGAGATGATGGTGACATGTATGATGTGTAAATGAAATGTAGTTTTTGTACAGACTCAAGATGACATTCCTGAGATGTATAGTTTGTTATGGTAAAAAGGAATAAGGATGTCATTAAGTCAGACAAATGTTTAAATAAATAAAAAGGTTGGCAAGGTTTTTGTCATTAGTTTATCCAGTTTTCATTTCTTAAGTCTGTATTCTATTGAAAGAAAACATCTTTATGAAAGTATTTTAAGAATAATTTACGTTCTACATATATATGATTGCTGTAAAATTTTGTATATTTCTGTAAACTTAATTTATACCTTTATTGATTTATTGCGGTAGTAGCATTACATTTTTTAATTACTGAAAATATTAAATGTGTTTTACTTTGATAACGTATATAATGTGTAAGTTGTAATTACATTGTGTAATCTTTAGAATAATCTTTATTTTACTTTTACTTTTTAACAGTTTCAAGCTGTAATAAATTTAATTACACTATCTCATTTAATGTTACACCTAATAGAACTGCATCTTAATTTATCTCGTTTTATGAATTTAAGTGTATTCCTCACTAGGTCAAATTTCCATCATCTCTTTTTGATGACTATTACTCCTTTTAGTGTTGGAAGTTGTCCTGATTTAGGGTATCATTTTTTTGAAAATCAACTTAACTAGGGTGATATGTTTGGGATAATAAAAATGTATGTTTTATTTTGTGCTCTTGTAACTTTAGATTAGTTGCTTAGATTTTTATAAATTAGTAATGAAAAAACCATTTGATCTCAGTTGCACAAGTGAGGCTTTGGAATTTGCTGAAATTATAAAAACCCAAATACCATACTACCAACAAAAAGTTTGAAAACACAAATTTATGAAAATAATCATGATATAAAAGTGAAGTGTTTAATAATAGTTGCAGAAGTAAGAGAGCTGTTCCAAAATTGATTTTTGATTGACTGATAGAAATATTAAAACAGAAATTAAGAAAAATACTTATATATTATTTGCATATAATTATTTACATAATTATTTATATATACTTATATGTTACTTATACAATTAATTATGTTATATAGTTGCCACCACCCAAGTTCAGTTACTTAACTTTCTGTGATATAAGCTGTTGCAAATCCTTATTAAAGAACTCCAGAGTAACCAGTCAGATTTTAATATTTATTGGTTTCGTAATGCTAGGTCTCTGTCCTAGTATTTTTAGTGTTGAGATTATAGTTTATCATTGCCAAGTCCAAGTTCTTAGGAGGGATGAAAAACGAATTAAATCATCTATGGCGAGAGCTTTGGATTTCATTTAGTAGTCAACATCCTTTTGGAGCATCTCTTGCCGTTTATTTTGATTTAAATTACGAAGTTTCTTCAGCCTTTTATAATAAACTTCTTTGAATTTGTTGTTACGTCCCATGAATTCTGTCAAAAAAATTCTCTTGTTTTCCCAAAATTCTGCTGTTATTTTTCTATTTGGTAATGCTTACTTAAATTTTTTGACTTTTTAGATTTACCTCTGTATAAATGTTTGGTAAGTTTTTAGTGTTATCACTCGCAGCAATTTTATCTTTAAAAAATATGTTTTTCAGTAGATCTCAAATGTATTGTGCACTTCTGTATACAAAGACTAACCATGCTGTGCATTTCATAGTTGACAAGAGTGACAATTTAAGGGTTCTAAGTTTTATTAACCACTATTTTACTACAAGTATTAAAAAAAAAAAAAAAAAAAAAAAAAATACATTTCGAATTGCTGATTGCTATTGTACATGTGCTATTTATTTTTAAGAAACAAATTTATTTTTAACAGTCAATAGGAAACTGGTATAGGAGTAGTTTCCATGTAATGTAATGTATAGAGTTCTGTAGAAAATTTATATGCATAGAGTTATTGTAAATCTTAAAAAAAGTATTCTGTCAAAAGCTCATTTAATAAAACTACATATTAATGTAGTTATACATTACTTATAAATTAAGAAATAATTTAATGTAGTTCTTGTAATTTAATTTAATGTGAACCATTGGAAATTCATTTGCGAAATAATTTAAAACCGGTATATTGATATACGAAAGATATTATTTATCATAAATTATCATAAGATTAACTAGGCAGTCGACAAGAGTTTATATTAATTTTAGCAAAATACTGTTAATGTTAAACATAGCATCAACAGTAGTGTTTATCTGATATATTTAAGACTATATTTTTTTTTTAATTCAAGAAAATTAATACATACGATTACTAGTAATTTTGAATAGTTATGATGTTGATTGCTTTGTCATAAATGTGCAGAATGTGGATAATATATATCAAATAATGTGAGTTCTGTCAAGTGAATTATACTGCTGTAGTTTTGGTCTGTAAAACTGACTGCAGATCCATTATATAGCATCTATTGTCTATAACATGAGATCTACAGAGTGTTCAACTTAAATGAGGCCCTACCATTTAGTTTAGTCTATAAATAGTAGTTTGTTGACAAACGCTTACATAATAATTTATAGAAGATGTTGAAAATTATGTTTATCCATTTCTATGCACTTTTCAACATGTAAGACCATGATCCTGACTACTTTTATTGGCTATATCCTACCTATTTCCTAGATGGTATTGGTAATGTTTGTCTTCTATTCCTGCTGTTGTGTGGGTTGCTCTTAAGAAGTCTGGACTTAAGAAGTCGGTCAGGGGATCTTGATGGCCCAAATCCTTTGGAAATGATTATTCCACTGAAAAAATGCTGTAGAATCTCTAGCTTAGAGGGAGCTGTATGGCAAGTGGTGCTATCCTGTTGCAACCAGCAGTCACACTCATCCTCTTACAATAAGGCTAGGAGGAACTGTTTGATAATTTCTTGGCAGATGGCAGCATCTACAGTATTTTTAAAAAATGAGGGTCCTATTATTTCTTACCTTGAAACTGCACACTATATATCAATCTTTTGGTGTATGGGTTGCAACAGGATAACAAGTGGTGCTATCCTGTTGCAACCAGCAGTCACACTCATCCTCTTACAATAAGGCTAGGAGGAACTGTTGGATAATTTCTTGGCAGATGGCAGCATCTACAGTATTTAAAAAAAACGAGGGTCCTATTATTTCTCACCTTGAAACTGCACACTATATATCAACTTTTGGTGTATGGGGAGATTGAAAGAAAAGTTGTGGGTTTTCAGACCCAAGGTCTGGTAGTTTTGACTACTAATAAACCACCAAGGTGAAATCACACTTCATCTGTGAAAAACACTTAATTTAAAATGCCAGTGTTGCCTTTATTGAAGCTCTTTAGTAGAAACTGTTTATATTATTTAGTATAATCAGCTTATGGAAAATTTGCATTCGATATGGATAATATTTCAGCATTCCCCTCCCTGCACTGCAGGCTGAACCTAGTGTAATGTTATTTTCCTGGTTTATTCTCTGTAAAAATGTATGCGAGATCTTATAACTGTTGACTAAATGTCCTGTATGACCTGCATCATTAAAACTGACCTGTGTTGGGCACAATTCTGGTCTAATACCAAACCTGTTTCACAAACTTTTTAAGTAACTTCTGAATAACACTTTTCACTGATGCTTCCTTTTCAAATTTCTCCCTGAACTTTTGTCAGGACACAACATGAGATTTCATCTCTAAATAACTTTCTATCACGAATACACGTTCTTCAACAGTGAACTGCATTTTAACAAACAACACATAATTATACAACTGTGTTCAATAGCAATTGTTTGACACTGACTGACAATACTCAAATGTTCAGGTAATAAATAATCCTCCCTACTCCAGCTCTGGTTGTCCTTATATGTTCCATATTATTTGACCCATCATCCAATATATGCATTTTAACAAAAATATGCATGTAATATAAACTACTGTGTGATGGGACCTACTTTAATTTAAACACTCTAATTAACAACCTTTTTCTATAAGCCTGTAATATATTAAATTTATTACATCTGAATTTCTTCGGGTAAGTGGCTGAAACAATTAATCACTGATTACGATAAATAATACTGAAAGCTGTAGATATTATGTTTGGCTGATGGCAAAGTAATAAAAACAACTTAAAATTTGTTATTTGTAAAACAAAAGTTTTGATATTTAAAAATGTTTTAGGTTTAATCATAATAGTTAAGATTAGACCCCCCCCAACCCTCCGGGCTGGTCTAGTGGTTAATGCCACATCGCAAATCAGCTGATTTCGAAGTCGAGAGTTCTAAGGTTCAAATCTTAGTAAATGTAAAAATGTTTATACGGATTTGAATACTAAATCGTGAATACCGGTGTTCTTTGGTGGTTGGGTTTCAATTAACTACACTTCTCAGGAGTGGTCAACCTGAGATTGTA
>JAAAKQ030093370.1:0-10844 GCA_010016005.3 Zanna intricata
GTGTGTGTATGAGTACCATATATCACTGGATTTATTATTCATTAATTGATGTCATGTGTATAATTGTGACAAGTAAGCAGAATGTGATAAATGACATTGTGTCAGCCATTGCAATGAAGTGTGCTGTTGTCCTTTTCTGGTTGTGTTAGGGCATTGGTTTGTATACAGCAGGGTCTGTGATATTTCAGGGATAGGAAAGGGGATCTAGGGAGAAGGGAATGAGATAATGGAAGGGGAGAGGAAGTGAGAGAATGTGAGAATGTTGATCAAATAGCATTCTCTCACTCAAGTAATGAAGAGCTTTTGCTGACGTCATCTCCTTGTCTTGAGCTATTCATCCACCTTGCTTTTTGCTAATTACAGAGAGACCACTGAGATTAAATGATCAACACAATAGTATTAATGGTCAACAGCACATTGCTGTGATGCCAAGTTGTCAATAGAGATTTTTTCTGACAAATTTTTACTAAAATTGGGAATTTATCATCTTATCTAAAAAGATTTATTTTAAAAAAAATTAAAATTGGGCTATGTGTCACTTTTTGTCCTTAAATATTGTGTTAAAAAAAAATTGCTTTAAGTTTTAAGTTTATTTAAACCTATATAATGTTGTAATGATTTTTCATGATAATTTTTTTTTTCATTTTCAAAGTAGCTAAATCTATTTCTAGAATTTTTAATCTTTTTTACAATTTCAATAGATTCTAAATATGGGATTGTAATCTGAAATACTGAAAAAACTTTATTTACTAGTACATGTAAAATAAGCTTTTGTTGTTCAAATTCGATTTGCAAAATAATCAAAATTTTATAGGACTTACTAATTTCTATAATCTTACACTTTTAATTGTCTGAAAGAATTTAATTAAAAGTAAATTATTTTAATTTTTACTGGCTGATTTTGGTGCATAATATATATACATACACATTATTGTGTGTTCGCTACTTGATCAGGATATTGAGAGATTAACAATTGAAAATGTTTGTATAGTTACAATTGGTTTCATAACATAAGTAAAATTAGACAAATCAATAATAATTATAATGATGATAACAGTAATAATAATAATCAACTCCCAATAATAATAATAGTAATTACAACCACAATAATAATAAACAATGATAAAATACAATGGAGAATTTAAAGTAAGGTCAGGATTTATTTAAAAGTTATAAACCATAAAAACCAGAATTCAGTCCCACTGACACATAAGACACTATCATTACCGCTAATATTTACACCTATAACAACCGATATTGTGTTACTACAAAGATAAGATTAGTCTAAATTTCTTTTACTGGAAATAGTTTTCCTGTTCACAAATAACTAACCTAATAACACAATAACTACCCTAACAATTTATGAATGTTTTTTAGTACTTTATCTCTTTCACTAATTGTCTAACAGTAACTCATCAAACCACTTACTGTTCTCATGTACTGTCCACAATGGAATGCTTGTGAGTTACATCAAGCACTATGTTTATACACAATAAAATACTCCCTTCTTCACTGACTCGCTTAATAACTCCTCGCAGAATACACTCGCTTAAACTCTTCACTTAGTACTCATCTTAAACTCGTCGATCCTGGAGTATTTATAATCCTATCTCCTTGAGCTGCAGAACCAGACAAAAGTTGAAGCATGAGAGCGGTGTCCAAGTTTATTTTCCCATGATATCTACTCTGGTCCGGTAAGTTTTCTCATGGAACAACATCTATTTTAGATGTGTCAGCAGGCAGTATTACAAAGGATTGTTAAATGGACCTGTTAGTCTTAAAAAAGGATTCCTTTTATTACCCTTCTGGATTCCTTCCATTATATTTTCTACTACTTTCTTCTTAATTGGTAGGAATAAGTTACTCAGGTCCATTGCACCATTCTTGTTACAAAATACTTGTATACATGTTTATATCATTATTATTTTACCACTGTATATTTAAAAAATTTATTATAAATAACAGTATAAGTAAAAAAAAAAAATCATGTTTAATCTTGTTGATCTCCTTGGCCAAATGGTGTATCTCGACTTTTCATCCGGAGGTCCCGGGTTCGAAGCCACGTCAGATATGGCATTCATCATACGCTTTTTATTTCAATGTCCTGGGCACAAACTTCAAGCTAATGTGGTGAGTTCATCAAGCAAAAAGAAAAAACCAAAATGGACTGGTAAAAATATTAAATATAAATATCGGCTTCTGACATTAGATTAACAGTCTCAGTAGTATTTCTTTATCTGAGCCCCAATTGATGTTGAATAAACATTTAATAATGTTTAGGGCTTTTTTTGTATATCACTCAAGTCCTGTATATGTAATCCCCATGTAAGGAATTTATCTAGTAATAGATCCAAAATTTCGGATATTATCCTTGCATTCTATAGAATGGTCATCGATATTCAAAACTGGACTTCAGTGAGGAATTCTCTTCCTACAGAAGTGCACACAGCACGTTTATTCTGGTGAAAATTTGAAACCATTATTTCTCGCTACTTCTTTGAGGGCGTTTATCGCATGTTGCTATTTCTGCTTCATTATAGCTGTAATGTTGCTGGCATATACAATTCCCAGATCATCTTCATAGACACTGTTGCTGAATTCTGTTGGAATGACAAACATCAGTTTATTGAGGGCTATTGTGAACAAAATACTGCTCAACGACAAGCCTTCTTGTTTGCCATTTGCCAGTCTTTTCTCTGATGAGTATTCATAGTTAACACGTGCTTGGGAAGTACGGTCGTTCATATATTTAATGAATAATATTGGCAGATTGCCACAAATTAAATTATTATTCATATAACTGAAGTATTATTTCATGATGCCAGCTCATGTCGAATGCTTTCTGCAGGTCAAAGAAGACTCTAACACAATGTTTTCTTGTCCTGCTTGATACGATGATAAAGGGTTTTCTTTTTCTAAAATCCAACCAGTTGTTCATTTATCATTTTTTCAAAAGTTTTTCCCATAGTGCATGTAAAAGAAATAGGACGGTAACTATCGGGATCTGTCTGAATTTTCTTTTTCTTTGGAATGGAAACAATATGTGATTTTTTCCACTGCTGCGGGTACATTTCATTCCGCCATATCTGATTATATAGTTCTAACAATCTATGCTTTGCAGTGGTAAAACTGTCTGATAATGACATACTGAATTTCATCCAGACCAGCAGCTGTGTTGCCGGCTTTTTCCAATGCTTTATCAAGTTCTTTTAATTTGAAAGATACATTATATGAATGATTCATTTCAGTTCTGAAATTTAGTAGACTCTAAGTTCTTTTTTTTTTGTGTTCTAAAATATTCATTGTGGTTAGTCGTTTTGCTAGCTTCTTTGAAATGATTGGCTAATAGCTCTGCAACTTTGGAGTATCTCTAACTTCATTTTCAAATTGAAGGCAAGTAATGGGAGCAAAGTTTATATGCCCACAAACAGCCTTCACTTCTTCCAAATGTCTGATGCAGTCGTGTTTCTATTAATGGATGACACGTATGCTGCCACCATAATTTTTTAGAATATATAATGAGTCTTTTTGCATATGCCCTGTATTTTTTAAATTACTAGTAAATTACTCATTATTATTTATTATAAAATACTTATACTTAGTATCTTTTTACAAACAGAACAAAATAAAAGATCCCTTCTTTTGCACCTTGTATTAAACCACTGTATGCAATATTCATACTTTTGACATGCAGTGGAAATAAAGATGAAAGTCTTGTAGTTGCACTAGACAATGTAGACAGGACATGGTGCATGAATGGGTAATGAAAGAGTCAAACAAGGGATAAATCCTTAATTTCTTCTTTTGAAAAAAATTAGGTGACTACATAAGTAGTGGCATTCAATCAGAAAGGAGTGGAAGTTTTGCATATTGATCAGTATAAAAACTTATGAATTTTCTGTAAAAATCTAGTGAATTTCTTCACTTCACTTCAGTTTGACTCGACTCTAAAAGAGCGGCTAGACCCTAGAAGGGTTTGTAAACTTATTTCAGACAATGTATAAATTGCCGGCCTCTGTGGCGCGAATGGTAGAGTCTCGGTCTTTCATCCGGGTTCAAATCCCTGGTTAAGCATGGCATTTTTCACACATGCTACAATTCATTCATCTCATCCTCTGAAGATATACTTAACTGTGGTTCTGGTGGTTAAACAAAAAAAAAAAAAAAAAAATAATGTATAAATAATTTTCTATTACAATAAATTTATTTTTAACGTTCATTTCATGTCTCCATTTATATAACTGTGCGCTGTAAATACACTTTTGATTAGATAACTTCTTTCATTTGTCATCTAAAAACAACTTTTTCAAAATATTTCAAAGGATATTTCCTTCTGTAAAAGATGTAGGGTCTACAAAATTTTCATTAATGTTAAAACCAATTATCTGTTAAAAATCATAGTGAAATTATATGTTTCTTGAAATATAACAGTGAAATTATTTTATAAATGTGAGATGCTGGCCAAAATGATATGATCTAACTGACCTGAGTTTAGAAAAACCTAACTTCATTATATCATTCTTTTCTTATTTAGTGGTTAAAATAACTGTTACTTCAGATAATGTTTTATTTAATGATAAATAAATAATAGGAAGGGTAGTGAAACAGAAAGGAGTAAAATACAACAAAACTATTTTTAGCTACTGCTTATAGTAAAATATTGAAAAAAAGGAGTGTACAAAATGAAAATTGTTAGTATATCATCACTTTACGTAAAAGATGAGGCAAGCCTAATGAAGCAGCAAGAGCAGATGCAGAGAGCTTTCATCTTAACTCAAAGGGCTCTTTCACCATCTCCCTTTCTCTTCAAAACCCTCGCTCTGTAAACCCTCTATTATCAATCTCCTAGCCAACACTCCTTATTAATGTTCTCTCATGATTATGCATGTTTTAATAAAAAAAATAACTGTGAAGTTTTGTAATATCTATTGTCTATAGGATTTAATTTTATTTGTTAAGTCACCTTCTATTAAATATTTTTATATCATTGTTAAAAACAGATATACCAGCATGAATCTCCATCATTTCTACTGATTACTAATTCAAATAATTTAAAAAAACAAACTAAATTAATGCAAAACAAACTCATATAATAATATGAGTTTGTTTAAACTCTTACTCTCTTACTAAAGAATGTTGTTATTGTAAATTCCCAAGCACCAAATACAAAAATTATTGTGTTCAAGTTTTGAGGTGTATACATTACATTATATGTTTTATATCATCTGCATATGGCGAGAAATGCAGATGCATTCTTATCTATACGCAAAAACACTTCTATATTTTATTGATAATTTATTAAAAATAATGTGAAACTATTATATTTTTCAGGATTAAAAAAATATCTTTAAAATTGAAAACAATCCTTTTAAATTCCTGTTTAAAAGCAAAATAAATTGTACACATTGCATATTTGGTCACTATACTTACATTAATATCACATCTGGAATAAATAAGAGTAATACCAATTTTATTTTCTAATTATCACTGAAGTACTGAGCTCAAACAAGGGAAAATATGAGCAATCATCATACTATATCCAAGCATATAGGTTAAGTATGAATCCTAAATATTTTTAATTAGATTCGAAAAAAAAAAAAAATATTCTACATTTATTAATATTATTAAAAGTATAAAATAAATGTACTATTGTTAAATGTATTATTATGAAAAATATAGTTAAAATATAGTAACGATTGTAATCATTGAGAAAATTATTTTAAAAAAAAAACTGACATAGCACAAATATTTTATTCATGAGATTATTTATACAACCTAATCAATTCATGCAATGATGCCTTCATAAGGAGAATCCTTATCAAAATCTTTTAACGTCTAAATACATAACATCTACATGACTCCTACTTTACACCTCAGGGTCAGTAAAAGAAAGAAATTAAAAAACTAATACCTAACAATCTCGATGTCAGCATAAAACTGTGCTGATATTTAAACCTAAGCATAACCTAATTATAACCTACGCAAACCTTACTATACTTTACTATGCAATTATCTTTTTAGTTTCAGGATAATGCTTAAACTGGAGGTGGGCCTATAATCTGATATTTCATTAACAGTTTTATTATCGATAGACTTAAAACCTTCCATATTACAAAAATACATACCAATATCTGAAGAAAAACTTTATTAGATTGACATATAATAGAAGCATGAGTTCAATCACTCCTTGATCATAAAAACAGAAATGTTATCAAATTCATCAGATTTTTTGGATTTGAAATCCATAAAAAGAACTATCACTTTTGTGTCCCTTACTGCAACCAACAGTAAGTTAAAGTGAGAAGAGTAGAGGTTTATCAGGGAGATTTTCTAAAACTACTTTCTGAGATTTGTAAGTGGAAAAGACGTATTTAGCAAATTTTTTGGCCAAAATCTATTTTCTCAAATATCATCAATGTATGAAATGGTTTTCATTAATTTTTATATAAAGGATTAATGATTTTTATGCGTAGGTTTCTTTTTTCATCAATATAATCAATTATTATCTAATATAATGTAATTGTTTTCAGTTAATCCTCATATTCTGTTCCTTTACTTCATATGCATTTGTCAGAAATCTTAAAGACGATAAAGCATAGATATTACATCTGCTTAATATGATTTGGACCTCAGCCTCATTTCACAGTGTGGAAGAAGGTGTCATACTGCTTTTGAAACAAGGGAAAGATCCTTTAGGCAAGAGTTACAGGCATATATCTCTAACAGCGTGTATCGGCAAACTCCTAAATAAAATAATAAATGTTATTTAATGGTTATTGGAAAGGAAACAAGTTCTTTCATTGTATCAAACCGGCCACAGAAAGCACTGGTTTACAGAATTCTTCTATTAATGTGCAGCATTTCGTAGGTGTATTTGACCTTGAAAAAGCTTTTAACATGACTTGGAGGCATGGGATGTTGAAACAAATACATGAATGGGGCCTGCGTGTAAATCTCCCCATGATTATCACCAGCTATTTAACCCAGCTAACTATGAAAGTATGCTTCGGCAACACCCATTTGACAAGTAGGCAATTACAAATTGAAATTTCTCAGTGATCAGTCTTCAGCGGTTCCCTGTTCACAACTGCCGTCAATAGGGTTCTACAAACAATACCAATCAACATCGGTAAATATATATATGTTGATGATCTGGCGATCTTCTATCCCAGCACGAAGACTTAAGTGGTCAGAAATGAGTTGCAACGATCAATCTACGATGTTGTTCTTACACGGCTGAAATATCTAGCTTCACGTTCCAACCGAAAAGTCATGCGTCCTACACTTCTGTCACTTTAGAGAAGCACACTCTAGTCCACGACTGACAATAAAGAAAGTTGAGGCTCAATATAAAGAGCAAGTAAGGTTTTTTTGGGGTTGGTCTTCAATAGAGGCCTTAATGGCGTGTTCATATACGTCAATCAGTAGTGAAGTGCAAACCACAGTTAAACTTACTGAAATGTGTGTCGAATATCAATTAGGGATCGGATCGAGAAGTCCTTCTCTGTCTATACACCTCCTTGATACGATCACGAATCGACTACGGCTACATTGTTTATTCCTCAAAAGAGTTGCCTAAAAGCCTTAGATGTAAAAAAAACACCGGAATATGATATGTAACTGAAGCTTTTTGCACCAGTCCCGTCGATAGCCTTACATGTGATTCAGGATTGTCTCCACTCTGTTTTGGGTGAGACGTTCTGTTACTGCACTATGCGGTCACTGTCACATCATCATCATATCATGTGAATGGACTGGCATTTACAAGACACCCTCCTAAGCAGCTTACTACTGGTGTCAGGCGTATAACAGGTCGGCCGGAATCAGAGGTTGAGAATTAATGAAAAAGTACAACATCAAACTTACCAGAGTTGTTGAATCAACGGTGTGTGAATCACCACTGTGGCTACTTCTGTCAACCTTTGGTTGATTGGATTTAGCACCTTTTAAAGAATGTAATTTTCAGGAGGTAATTCATAGTTTTCAAGGGATTGTGAATGTGACCAGGAGCTAGTTTTATACATGGATGACCCTAAGACAGCACATGGGATTGGCAGAGCCTTCCATTATGTCAGCGTTAGTGGTTCTTGCCGGGCTGTTATGTCTGTTTATACTGCGGAGTTGTATGCCATCTGACAAGCTGAGATATTATGAGGACTGTCATGTAACATCCTCTTTGATTTGCACAATTCTAAGAGTGGTCTTCAGGCACGCTGGATACAAGCTCAGTGAACCCCGAGTGCAAGTGACACTTGCACTGCTCCAAGTGCCACTGAGCACTTGAGTCTGAGAGAATTCCTGTCAGACCTGGCGATGTTAAGTGTCACATGCCTGCTTATGTCAGACATGAATGGTACAGAACTTTACCATTCAATCTAACCAATCTTGTATGAAAACTGAAACAAGGTTAGATTAAAGATATTGTAATGCATGTTTACTTGGGCATGTCAGTGAAGCTTGAAAATTTAAAAGCTTGGTTATTCATTTGACGTTTAGATGAGTGCATTGATATTGATGATATATTTCAATATTTCAGTGGTGAGATGCACTTCATGCTTTTTGTATAAATAACACTTCTAAGACAACTTTATACGATTATTTTGCAGTCGATTCAATATTCCACATCATAGGCAGATTCCATCTGTTTATACAATTAACTTATAAGTTAAAAATTGTGAGGAAACTGCAAATCTTACATTAAATTAAAAACATAAAGAAGATGCATAAAGTATTAGAATACCAGAAAACATTGATAGATTTTGAACTACAATAAGAAAAAGTCAAAAACATTCTGGGATTAAACATGCATAGCACTGAAAATCAGTGAACCATCGATCCGCCAAATCTTACATAAGAATGTAAGTTTTCATCCCTATAAAACTCAAATTGTTCAGAAATTAAAAGATGAATATTAAGATTTATATTATTATTAATTAGAAGATTTAGCTGCTCACATGAAGTTTTGTTACAGTATGTTGCAGCATTTTGATAGTGATGAAGATTTAATCCATAATGTGTTTGTCAGGTGAATCTCATTTTTATCTGAATGGCTTCATAAATAAGCAGAGTAGTTGATGTTAGAGTGCTAAAAATCCCCTTCAGTTACATCAGAAACCATTGCGTAGTCCAAATGTCTCAATGCAGTATGCAGTTTGCATTTGGCGTTACTGGATCATTCTTTTTTCAAGACAATCGAGGAAGTGCTATGTTACTACAGTGCCTTACCCGAGCATAGTCACAATATTTATAAAGCAAAATTTAGTTCAGTTTTCACAAATTACGTGGCTCCAGCAAAACGATGCTACAAGTTACTCTACTTGTTTGTCTATTACTGCTTTAAGAGAACTCTTTTCGAACCATATTATAAAAAATGTATAATAATATTTTGATATATTATCAAAAAATGGTGATATTGTTTGACTGACTAGACCTCCTGATATGTCCAAATGCAAATATTTTTCTTTGGGGGTTTGATCAAGAACAAGGTATTTGTCACGCAACCGCAAACATTAGTGGAAATGAAGTTAAAAATTCAAGAAGTTGTACACATTACACTAGCAATATTCAATGAGTAATGCAAAATTTTTTAAGATAAGAATAGTGCATAGATTGTAATTGTGCCCATCTGTGAAGTGTTATTTGTTAAAAATAAAATACATGTCTTACATAATAGAAATCTGTAGAAATGTTTATGATAAAATAAAAAGTTTTTTAAGTATACGATTTTAAAATTTTCCCGCTTCATTGAAGTACTTTTTACATTTCCGTTTGCTTGTTTTGGTTATCAATTATTATCGTTTAATCACCATTTGAGAAGGGTTCAAACGACATTTGAGACCACTGGGTAGTGGATCTCCTAAAAGAACATTATTAGTTATTTTTAATTGTACAGTTATCTAATTTACATGCATGCTATTTTTATTGTACTGAATAAAGTCAAATAAAAATAAAAAAATAATAAAATTGTGTTGCAGTCTTCTTTATTTTATTTTTAACAGCACTTGTTCCTTGAAGTGAAATACATATTTATTTATAAATATAAACAATCAAAATGAATGGAGAAATACAAGTTGTGGTAGTTGGCTCTACTGTTGTGTACTTTTTTGTTCCGACATGTAACTATGAAAATTTAATTGAGGTTATGTGTTGATCACCAATGTCGACCATGGTTGTTAGGTTATGTTTTTACTTAAGTTGATATAATTTTCATTATAATTATCCTGATAAAATTATTTTTAAGCGTACAGTGTAATGTATTTCTGAGAATCCAATAAAGTTAGTTATGAGGCGCAACATGATTTTCCATTTGTGTAAGTTGAATTTTGTGTGGTCTTGTATGTATTATACATACATAATTGATTTGTACGTTTTACAGCGTTTTGTGGTAAAATGAATATTGAAGCGTATACCTTACCAAGAAATAATGGGAGAGTTTGCTGTAGTAAAATTTTCGGCTGAAGAAATGCAATCTAGAATAGAAGGTGTTCAGCAGAGAACTGAAGAAAATGAGGTGAATGGATCGGCTGATTTTAACATATGTTACATTTTATGCCTTGTATGTTCCGTAATCACGTATATGATAGATGTAGTCGTTCACTGCTGGCTCGTCTATTTGTATCACTTATATGCTCAATTTACAAATTTTGTATTAACTGTGGTATTCATTATACTGCCAGCATTGGTAACTACTGCCTTCAGTTTGCGATGGTAAGCAGATATATTTTAATAGCATTACATTTTTTTAAATTTATAGCCCCTGTATACCTAACTTTCATGTTAAAATGTTTACTTGTTTATTCCTTATTTGTTTACTTATCTTCAGGCATTAATTTTCTTATGGTCTT
>JAAAKQ030093392.1:0-14636 GCA_010016005.3 Zanna intricata
TGAACAACGAAATTCGAGTGCTGCCACCGACGAGTGCTGCTATCTTCATGTTGAGGTCGGAAACTTTTCAGACCACCTTCGTACTTATTCATAAACTCTCCATTCTCACTTTTTGTTTCTTGATATACTTTTATTTTTGTAATGACGTGTATATTATACTCATTTGAATTATTGTTGTAGGCGATTAATATGATTGAAATTTTACTGTAGATAGAGAATAATTGCAAAGAGCGTATGTATGTTGATTTCCTTTGCAGTTTTAATTAAAATTTATGAATAGATCTAGCAAACTAAATTGATTTGAGTTTGTAGATTTACATTTTTATTCGAGTTTTACCTCTTCCATTAATAAAGAGTCGAGACTGCTTAAAATTTATGATTTTTTAAAAATATTTATTTATACCTTTGACGAATGTATAACATGAAAGAGTATTAAAATAAAAGTGATTGACAGTTTTATGCTACTTATTATCTCAGCTAAAAGTAGGTTGACTCGTTAAACGTGTATACTTGTACGCGCATAGTCATTAGTGATCCGCTCTTGATTGTGACATATGTTTCACTCAGACCTTATATAATTATAATACATTAAATAATCTAACCCTCATACATGTATGAATACCTATAAATTATTCTGATATGTACGTGAATGCAGTAGAATATGTAATGAGTAATAGCTGTGTGATCCTGCTTGATAGTTCGCCGTTTCAGTTTCACGATAATGTGGAAGATAGAGTCGTAATGTTAGTCCTATTTACATAATCTGTCTAATTTATCGAATAGCTGTTTTAAAATGCGGGTTCAATGAAATCCCTCGTCGTAATATTGAATTTATATTTCCTATCAAAATGTTTCTAAAAATAATTTTTTATTTTTAACACCTTACACGTACGTTTGTCATGTTGTCTGATTTATTTTATTTAAAAGTGTAATATTTAAGTTTTCCTTTATTAGGTTAATCATTTTTTTTACCGTTGGCTATTTCCCCGTTTATTTTAAAAATTTTATTTCACCATAATTTAAGTAAATAAGTAAGATAAGCTATACATATTACGAACGAAAACGGGCTCTGAATAGATTCAAAACAAGATGTTTTCTTTCCTAAAGAATTATGACGTCTTTTAATTATGATATCTTTGTGTTATTTGCCTCTACTTTACGGGAAATTATGTTTTTCGTTACTGATAAACAAAAAAAGGATGGTAATAAATTTTCAAAAAATCAGTTTACTCAGCCGTTTTGTTATTATTAGTAATATCCTTAATATCTACTCTGATTAGATCTTCATGTAACTACGTAGGTTCTTGTCTTGGATTAATATCTTATTAATAAAGTAATGTTTTATTTAATTACATTATTAGTATTATTTAATTTTATGTAGAAACGTTCGAAAGTCTTAGTAGGCAGATGAGTTATATGGTTATAATATACAAAAGAAATAAGCGAAATAAACTTTGTTATAAAGGATGTTTTTTGAGTGAATAATTTTAATTTGTGGGCATAATATTATCCATTTTGGACTACAGAAACCGAACCTACGTAATTTCAACGAATTAATTGCAAGATATATTTTTGTCTGAATCAGAGTATATTTTTTGTCAGAGTTACGATTATCAGTTGTAAATAAAATCCTGCTAGCAAAAGGATCCTAGCAAATCGTTAAAGTTTTTTCTAAAATATCGGAATCAATCTGAAAAAAAGGAAATGGTAATATCATATCCATTGAAATTATCCGACCTATTATATATTTTATAATAGCTATTTGAATCTAAGTAAGACCTAGAAGAAATAAGTAGGAAATTCATTAGTGGTTAGCCAGAAGTTAAAAAGGGACACACGTAGACTTGACTGGTTGAAAATGAATTCTGTATTTCACGCTGACAAGGAGTCAGACCTATCAGAACGCCATAATTGTTTCATAGATGAGTAATAAAATTTGCTTTTTTCTTTATTGGGTGTAAGGGTTAAGTAAAAATTAGTTTGTTATATACTCCTCATCAATATTGCATTAAGTAGATGAGTGGATGTACGACTAAAATTATTCGCGATGTGCAAATCCGAAACTGTTCTCGGCCATTTATCTCATCGCGCATCCACCCTATCAGAACGCTGTAAGGAGTGGTCAACGGCCCCAGGCCGGTTAAGATACTCGTGGTTGGTTGCTTTCTTATTACATGTGGTAAATCAGATGGAGTCTGTGAATGCATATATGGAAAAGTTACCCGCTCTCAAAATATTCAATAGGCTACAGAATGGTGTACCCCATTTCTATCGAAATCATTGGAAAAAAATCATTTCTATCGGATACGTTCACATATGTGGGGAGTATTAGATACGGATGTCTTAAGGAGGGATACTAGTGGTGGATTTTGATTTGCACCTGGAATAATGTTACTGGGTGAACAGCACTTAAATTTTTTTGGCAGTTCAGCTCATGATACGGAAGCTGACAATGTAAACATCAGATTTAGTATTCATGTATTTTTCCATTCAATGTTAGTCAGGTGATCCAGTTAATAATAGCGCTTAGCAGGCGGCACAAAATTACATCAAGAGTAGGTATATTGCGGGTCATGTGCAAGAAAGTTATTGGACACTTGGAACTCACAAATAGTTAACGATTAAAATTATTTCCTATGTACAAATTCGAAAATGTTCTCGGTTTGGTCAGTTAAATGCAAGGAATCGTCGTGTTTCCTACGTTTCACAACTTGGAAATATTTTTAGTTATAGTATATCACCAGTTTCGGTTTTGCCTAAAGTCCTAAGTTAACTGAATATTATCCGCGGGAAGTGAAATAAAGTAGCGATGGTAATACATCTTCGGTAAAGTATGAGTGAGAAGAATAAAATCGTAGCAGATTATTATGTATTGCTGCAAGTAAAAGATAAATTAATTATTTTAAATCTTAGAAAAGTTATTTTTTAGTGTTTTAATGGTTTCTAAATGTCATTAGAAATATTTGTATAAAACAACATATGTGGAAATCATTTGATTTAATACAACTTCTTTGCCAGGATCAAGACTGTATAGTACTTAAGGTACACAAAAAATAATTACAAAATCCTACTCTTATAAAAAAAACTATAAAAAGTAGATAAAATGGATTCAAGGATGGTCAAAATGGATATTTCCGTTGAAATCTGAAATACCTTCTTTACTTCATACAAGGAAGTTAAAAAAGAAAAAGGTAGACAATGATTAAAGTAACACAGTTTTTTTTACGGTACCGTTTGTGTATATTATTTGATACTGGCGGTATCTTCTATTGGATTGGCTTCAAGAACGGTATCCTTCGGAAATCTCCTGCTTAAGCCCAAAAACATATAGAAAAATAAAAAAAGGGGTAATAACAAAAAAGAGTAAGAATAAACGAAACAACACTGGCATGTGCTTGATTAAAATAATTTGAGATTATATGATTCTGGAAATTATTAATAGCCTATTAAAAATATTAACTTTTTTTATAGAAAAATAAAAATAATTACCTTCAGTAAAAAACAATATTAAATTATTAATAGAAATTTATTGGATACACTTTAACTAATGTATTGTTGATGTATTCATCTGCACAAATGTTAAGGAAACAGGGAATAGAAGAGTTATAGTTTTTTCTGCAAAAGTATTTGAATTGATGAAATACACTTGACATCGTTAATCCAGTGCCGAATAGGGTGAATCTGTTAGTATTGTACTGTTGTCCGCTTACGTTTTGTAAGGACATTCAAATTCCAGCATTTCATTCTGACAAAGGCTAGTTTACAAACTATCGATAAAGAAAATATTTAGCAGTCGTACTATACATGTCTACGCCTACGTGATTATTTAACTTGAGGTAATCTGTAAACATATTTCATATTGTTACAAAATGTAATATTTTTCTAAAAATATTATACGAATACCGTGATAGTTTAAAAAAAAAAAATCACTTATGTTCAGTAAGTTGCGACATAGTATTTTATTGTATTAAGCATTTTCCATATTAGTAAATTTTATAGCTTTTAGCAGATTTTATTATGATGTTAGTTATAAACTTAAAAATCTTATTTTATGTTATAACATTTGTTTCGAATGTATAGTTCTCGCTAAAAATAAATGAGTCTTCAGCAACAAAGTGTTATTGCGATTATTATTTTTTAAAGTTAGTTTATTAAGAATGGACTTTTTCGGTATCAGTATTTAGTGAATCTACAAAACTTTTAATGTACTTTATGTTATTAGTGGGTTTTTTTTTTAGAATAACTATTAACGCTTTAAATAATTTGCTTTATCACTTTTTAAATGCTTTGAAATTATGAAAAGGGAGCGGATTAAATAAAAACGTATTTACTGTAATTGCATTTCAGTAACTTTAAGGCCTACTTTCTTTTTATAACCGTTTGACCGGTTTATTTATAACATTTACATTTACCAATTAGTTGTGCAACGTACTAGCATATTATTTATAATGTAGTTTTATAATTTTGTTGATTTGAAGTATGAAAAAAAAATTTGTGTAATAACATCAGGTGTGTTCGTAATATAAAGTACTTGTATCATGCAATGTAATAAAGAAGTACTATAAATTATAATCGGAAATGTTGAAATTTGATTGCAAATTTTCTACGTGAGAGGTCAGTTAAAATAAAAAGTAATTTTAGTGTTATATATTTTTTGTCTACTATTAAAACTCATTGTTGGCTGCATTATGCGACTTAAAAAAAAAATGGTAATATGTATTTATTTATGCAGTTGTTATTTTTGTATATATATATATATATATATATATTTTTTTTTTTTTTGTATTTTCGTAATATCATTACTACTGCTACACCCTACTCAGATTTCCGTGTTGTAGATTAATTTACTATTTCATTACGTATGCTCTGCGTTTCCTACTTTCTAGGAGTGTGGTTTAATAACAGATAGGCCTTCTTAGAGTTTGTTACAATATGTCTTTTACGTTCATATTTATATTGTAAAATTTACGGGAAAAAATTACACGTAAACATTTAAAATAATTTTGTGGCGCGAGTGGTAGCGTCTCGGCCTTTCATCTCAGAGGTCCCGGGTTCGAATCCCGGTCAGACACGGCATTTTTCACACACGCTACAATTCATTCATCTCATCCTCTGATGATATACTTTAACGGTGATTCCGGAGGTAAAACAAAAATAAATAAAATAATTTTACCACACCGTTTTCATTATACATTCTATTTTAAAGATATTCACATTCGTAAGCATTGTAGATTATAACTCGGAAAAAGTAACTTTTTATTTTATAAGCTTCTGAATATGAACTGATTTAAAACAATTTAAAATTTTATTCTTTAAAAGGGGATATCAGTGTCATGGGATATCAGTTCCAAAAGTTTGGAAATATTTGTTTCTATTTCAGCGCTTATCTTTCATCCAATTCAACTAAAATGTCACTTTGCAATATATTTCCTTATTTGTATTCTGTCTTTCTTGATTATTAAATATGTCACCGTATTACCGTATGCTACACCTCTTCCTTGTATTTTCTTGCTATTTATCTTTTGTATACGTATCTCATTACATTCTGCGATACTTCAGACGTGCTAAAATGACTCCATTTGTATAATACAATCTCTTTTTTATCACGTTAACAAACCGTTTTTTTCCTTTGGAATCTTTATAACGTTTATATCGCCCTTTTCATTTTCTGCTTCTAATGGTTGATCTTTATCGAACTATTGCCTTGTTTGCTGCTCAAGCTGTATCTGCAAGTAAGGAAGAACGTCAAGTGTATGTTGCAGCTTTATCTTAAACCCTCTCCAGTTTTGTTTCTCGTATCATGCTTTTAATTCTCATTGATATTTATTATAATGTATAAAACCGTATGATTAATTTTATCCTGTTCCATTCCGCTCTATTGTTCTTGAGTCTGTTAAATATTTAACTAGACACCGTCAACGTAAAACAAAAAAACACCCTTTTTAATTTTAAATAAGATTATTCATTAGCAAACAAACCCGTGAATTTTTTTGCAAAAATATGGAATTGTCATACACTAATAAAATAAAATTGGGATACAAGTTAGTTGTGGGAGGCTGCAGTTTTAGTGAGAAATTATATTGTTTGAAAATTAAAAATGTTTTTTTCTTTTGATAAGCCGAATAAGAAAAGCATCAGTTAATTATAACTTTTTATTAAAAAGACGGGTACAAGAGGTATTTGAAAATCGAGTGATATTTTATTGTACATCGATTACCCAATCGGCGTATTACACAATTTCTTTCTGGATATGATGCTTTTCGAGATAGATTGGCCAGATTTAGTTTGATGATTTCCAGGCTTGTGTCCGGAGTGTATAGCCGTTGATGATGTGCGCCACGTCTTACGTCTGCCGCAGAAACGAAACTGAACGTACCAAAGTGAGAGCTTGCGAACATCAATTCTGGTCGTGATCTGCAAGTTAATTGGAAAACTGAAAGGAAATGAAATAGTTGCTGGCTTCCTTAGATTCTTAGCCTTAGGAAGAATGGCTAAGGGGGTCTGATGCTGTTATAGATGTATAGATAGAATATCTATACATCTATATGTGGTGTGGCTAGGGACCGGGAGCTGAGAGCTTACTTTGTCAAGATAGGCGTTTTGGCGTCGAGCCTTGGTTAACTGAGATATTCGTTGTTAGGATGAGAATGGATGTGTGGAGAACTCTGCGATGGGGCTGCGGTGTGGGTGGGTGTAGACATTGATCCGCTCCCAAAAGCGGGCAAGAACAAAGAGAGAGAGAGAATGAGATGAGAATGAGAATGTTACATTAGAGCCTTATTAAATTTTATGAATTTGTTTCTTGATTTTTAAGTAAATCAAGAAACAAATTGATAAAACTGATTTGACGGACAAAATTGTCATTGTTGCGATCAACACTTGTTTTCTTGGTAGGAGGGTAGTATTTTTGGTGTTTAAAGAATCAGTCAAATATTGATCTGAGTGCATACTAACTGAAGGAAGGATCGAGGGTTGCGCTTTCGCGAATCGGTTAATTTGGTAGTTGAGGGGTGTAAGTTGTGGATTGGTGATCGTGGTTGGAGGAGACAATACGAAAGCGATAGTAAGCTGTATAAATACGCTAATGGTGGTAAGGTCTGTCGAGGCATCTGCCAGCATCGGTTGCATCCTGACGGAGGTCAAATTGATGACTCTGTTATGTTATCAAGTTTTGGGTTTAAAAGACGAGCTCCGATAAAATCCATTAAGACTAAGAACGGAGAGGGTGGTGTGTTATTAGGCATTACATAGGCATAGTGTGTTCTACCTATCTCTCGTTCGCCACAGTAGAGGCAATTACACCACTGCTTTCTTCCGAACCTAAAGAGATAGTCGTTAAAAGCCCCGTGACCGGAGAGGAATTGGGAGAGGAGTAATATACCTTCCCGTAGCCGCTCCTCAGCCAGAGACCAATCTCCGGCAACAGCCGGCGACAGATGCTGTCCTCCACTGTTCTTGCCAACGAGGGGGTGGTGTAGCGACCGGGAATGTCACAAAGCGGATATTTTCTCCTACGGAGGTCAGGATGTACATCAATTGCCTGCTCTGGCATAAAAAATTTTATCATATTTTTATTTAAATTTTTCTTAATCCATATCTAATAATGGTTATTTTTAATTTATATCACATTTTCTTTCTTATACTCAGGTTATCAGAGCAAACTTAAAAGTTTTTTTAAATTGTTAAAAATTTATTAATAAGATGTGCTGCTGTTAAAAGACAAGAAAAAAACAACCAAATTGACCGTGGACCAGGGAAAGAAATTATATTGTACAGTAGAAGATGGAGTATATATTTTCTTTGTAGGTTTTATATTAGTGTAAATTTGAGTTAAAATAATCACATTTTTTCTCTTCATTTTATTAAAGACAAATTTCTGTAATATGTTGAAATTGCTTAGGAAAACAGAAAACTAATTCGGTAGTAATTAAGAATAGCCGTGCTTTTTTATTGCTATTATAAAGCGATTTTTGTATGCTTGTAACTTATCAACAAATTATAGATTTTGTTGTGTACGAATTCATGAAACATGATTTTGTTTACAAAATGTGTATTAAGCTAAATTTTATGTACTATGGATACTTTTTGTATTGTATAAACTGTTATTCAACTGACTGTTAACTGAATTACACTCATTCGTTGGATTTTTAAAACAGCTCAATAGTATTAATTGATCCATACCAACAAAAAGTATTTACCTTTATGAATGTTCATGTTACAGATCAGTATAAAGTAACAACAGTTCTTTTCGATTTTTAATGCATTTCGTGCAGCAATACATAATAATAACGCTAATCACTAACCGAGTCCGTTTTACCTGTTAAATCGATATGAAAAGATTTCTATAGTAAGTAAGTAAATAGAAATTTTATTAGGACAGCATATAGATTTCTCTAAAAAAAAAAGAAGAAAAAAGTAAAATAAAATACATAAATATGCTGCAAGACAATTTTCCTTCGAAATTTAATACTCTACTTTAGTACTTTATGTGAATATTGTATGTATGTATTTCAAGAATTTTTTTTAAACGATGCATTCTTGTGAAAGTATATCCAATTTCATGGATTATTGAATTATAGTAGATATTAAAATAGTGAATTTATTTATTGTACGGCTTCTTTAATAAAATAATACTATGATTTAAAATTGCTATTAAAAAAATAGCAATTTTAAACCATAGTATTATGTTGTTTCTCAACACTATTTAAATATGTATTTCTTTTAAATTATAATCAATTTTTACTAAGAATTCTATTTTAAATATGTTAATTTTATTAAATTAAAAAAAAAGAGAAATAAAAAATGTCAAATTAAGAATTTCATACTCCAAGTCAATTCCCTTATGGTGAGAAGTAAAAGAAATGATATGAATTAGTCGTTAAACTTGGTTTATGGGTTCGCAGTTTGCTTAAGGTTCAGAAACTTTGTTTACATGTCCTTAAAGCTAAGTATGCGCGGGTTGTTTGTGAACTACTGAACCTTTATCTCTACAATTTCGATTTAACTTCTTTCTGCTATTATTACTTTCATTTAATAACAAATTCCTCGTTGTTTGTGAATCTATCTTTCAACAGGTTTCAACTGAACACTCGCCGTCTTTTTTCGGTTTTAAGATATTTATTTCCTTGCAATTTCTTTCTTCCTTCTTTATATCTGTGTATATTAATCGTTCTTTCCTTTCTTCTTCCTTCGATTTGAAATAAGAAATTAATTCGTTATTATCCTGCTTGGTATACTCGTTATAATAGATTCTATTTTGTTCCTATGTACAAAGGATACTTTGCTGTTTCGGTATTACATTGTTATAATCGATATGTCAAATTTTAGATGTTTATAGTTTATGGTTAAAACGCTGGAAAAAAATGTTAAGGCAAATTTATCGTTAAAAGTAGTGGAAAATGACTGATTAACGTTTTTTTTGTATCTGACTAGCGGAATTTTTATTTAAATTTATTTTGGTTGAATAAATACTCTTTGCTCACTGGTTTTATTTTACAATTATAATATTAATAATTAAGTACTTCACTTTTATTGATATAATTTATTTAATAAATGATGCTTTTGTTAAATTATTCAGTTACCGTACTTTTTTTGTTTTGTTGACGAATGATGAACTTCATAGCGTTTGAGAAATGCCAAGCCAGTCGGTATTCGAAACCAGAACCTCGAATAAATCTTAATGACGGTTCCGCTCTGAGTCAGAGATTGACATAAATTATTATTTAAAAAAAAAAATTGATTTAACACTTTTCTATAGGCAACGTTCTTTTTTTCTATTTATAATTTTTATGAATGGATAAATTTTCAATTTACTTCTGCTCTACAAAAAATAATTAGGTTACTCTTTTGGGAACTTATTATACATATACTGCGTGATATAGAAAGAAAAGGAAATAATTTGGGAACTGCTTCTAAAGCTTGAAATAAGAAAAAAATTCATATAAATATATTCCGAAAACACTTTGTTATCGAGTTATGTCTAGCGAAGAATTTCGCCAGATTCAGTTCCCCCGAAGAAAAGAGGTCATAATGAAGTTTTTAAAGTGTTATATAAGGTTAAAATTTGGTGGTTTCTTACGATTTTGACCTGTAAAATTGAGTAAAATAAGTCCCAGAGCTGTTTATCTCCCATATCCCAATAAAGTTAATGGTAGCGTCTCGGCTTTTCATCCGGAGGTCCCGGGTTCGAATCCCGGTCAGGCATGGCATTTTTCACACACGCTACAATTCGTCATCTCATCGTCTGAAGATATAACCTAACGGTGATTCCGGAGGTAAAAAAAAAAAAAAAAAAAAAAAAAAAAAAAAGTTAATAGTACATCGATTTGTTTCAATGAGAAATCTTCTAGTACTGTAAGAAATTCATTGTTTAAAAATTTCATATATTTCTTCCCCTCACAAGCTGTTCTAGCATGAATTGGTTGTCATACCAATCATTGGCTGTCATCGTGCCATATCAAATTTTTACCAAAATTCGTTGCTGGAAATTTGATTCAATTACAGAATGTGGGTTTTCTTGAAACCACTGATGTGAATTCCGTGTCTTGTTTATGCCATTACGGATAAAAGTAGCTTCATTCGAAAATAGTATGAACAGAAATAAGTGGTAATTATTGTTATTAACCTATTGACAAAACTGCATGGTTACCATGCTGGAGTTGAACTTTCAAAACATGATAAGGACACAGCATGTAATGTCCTCTGCACTGTATTTTGTGGACTGTTGAGCCGTGTAGAAATTCTTTGCTCGTTGTAAGACAAAGTTGTACCACATGAAGAATGTTTTCCCTTTCACCATGTACCGGTTGACGTTCAGAGAAACACAAGCGCTGAGACGTGTATCATTCTTGAAGATTTAAAATTCTACGAAATACTTACGGTTTGGAACTTCTCTTCCAGGATACCTCCGTCGGTATTCTTCCACAGCAACTGGAAGTCAAAGGTTTAAATTTATTGTTCTAAAAACAGCTTTTAATTTTTACAATTTCTTAACATTTTTTTGTTTTTTTAATAATAGGATTTGATTTTTGTAGACTTTATTCCATCAGTTTTCTCAGAATTAAATTCAACAAGTTTTAATAATAAGAAATTTACACATTTATAGTCATTTAACAAAATTATTGTACTTCAATCCTAAATATAAAACTTTTGGGATCTGTTTTGTTCGATTTTATAGGTAAAAAAATATAAGAAACCATCAAGTTTACCCTCTTAAATAACGCTTTAAAAATTTCAGAATGAGCTCATTCGGGGTAACTGAAATTTGGACCAAATTTTCACTAGCCCTTAGCACTCTCGACTTCGAAATCGGCTGATTTGCGATGTCGGCTAACCACTAGACCAGCCCGGTGGGTTAAATTTTCACAAGCCGTAAATCGGTAACATAACATTTTAGGAATACGTATGAACTGTTTTTTTTTTTTTTTTAGTTCAAGCAGTAAAATCAGTTCCAAAATTATTTAATTTTTTCCTTAATCATTCTGTATATTGACAGTTTCACTATAAAAAATTCTTTAACTTAATTTTGTCTCGTCAGCTAATACCTATGATAAAAAGAATTAAGCTGATTACTGGATTATGAACATTCACTTAATCATGGATAAGTCAGTCAAAATTATTTTCATAATATAGGTATATAGCGTACTTTTATAACTTGAGAATTTTCATAATTTCTTATATTAATATCAGTGAAGTTTTCATTAACAGACCTGTAATTCGACCATATTTACTTTAACAATAAAATTTTTGTGTACAGTGAAAATTGGATATTGTTTTCTTTGTTTCCTGTAGTTTATCAAAAACTTGCAAAGGCAATTTCCGTTTTATATTCGCGGAAATGCAAAAATAAAAATAGTATAATTATAAATGGCGAACTTTTATCTAGTAAAAAACTATCAAACCGTGATTAGTTGTTATTTAAATATTTAAGTATCTTTATTTATTAAAGTAGTTAATAATATTCCTGATTGTTTTCACGAACCGTTTAAAAAAAATGTAATAGTCTAAAACTAGATGCTTTTCTATTTTTTAAATAATCAAAATAACTAATTAATGATTAAATCATTTAATAATCGCTAAAAAAAAAAAAAAATAATAAAAAAAATAGAAAAAGAGATAGCTGAATTTGAGTGTTAACCTTGAGCGCTTCCGTTGTGAATTAAAAAATATAGTTATTGTTTCACAACAAAATACAGTCGATGATTGTTAAACAATCAAAATGATAATTGATCAAAGTCAAGTTGTAATTTATAATGGATAAAATGAAATTGGAGATGGCTTTGGAGACAGTTATCAATGTATGTTCGTATGTTATTGTGATAATTCATAAAAACAATAAAATAAATGCCTCATTTTAAAGCTTATTCCTTACTTAATATTATTCAATGCGCAGTACAAGTAATAAAAACTATCATGTCATTTTACGACTATAATAAAAAAAAAAAAAATTTAATTGGGTTTTTATTAAAGTTTTCTTTATTGAAATTATAACTAGCTGGCACTAAAAAAATTTTCCTTAGGATCAGTTACTCTTGCATAATTTTCAGATTTGTTAGCAAAGTTTTAGTATTATAAAAAAGTTTTTGAAGTGTAGCCCACCGGGTTGGTCTAGTGGTTAACGCGACATCGCAAATCAGCTGATTTTGAAGACAAGAGTTCTGAGGTTCAAATCCTAGTAAAGGTAGTTACTTTTATACGGATTTGAATACTAGATCGTGGGTACCGGTGTTATTTGGTGGTTGGGTTTCAATTAACCACACTTCTCAGTAGTTTCGACCTGAGATTGTACAAGATTATACTTCATTCATACATATCATCCTCATTCATCCTCTGAAGTAATACGTTTCGGTAGTTCCGGAGGCTAAACAGAAAAAGAGAGTTTTGGGAGTGTAAAAAGTTTTTAAAAATAAACAAAAAATAAAAATGTTATTTTATTTCCCGAGGCGCATTGCTAAGTGATTTAGATAATGAAATCGTACTGTGTTTGTAAGGCAGTAAAGAAAAATCGCACAAAATTTTTATGCATTCCTTGATTAACCCGCAAATGAATATGAAATATTAAGAAGAGTAACAAGAATTCTTTTTTGACTTTATAAAGAGGCTGAGCATACCTGCGGGGCGATAAAAAACGATTGTAATATTACTTGCTTGATACTCACCAATCATAATATTCATTATACTGCGATGACTATCGAAATAATACGATTAATATTCTGATCCTAATTAACGATTTGGAAATAAACAATAGTTATGAAATCATTTTTAGTAAAGCCGGCGTCGCCTATCATTGGAATCTAAAAAAAATACTTTATTTTCCCATGAGATCATATACGGAATTAATTTTAAAACATTTTATGAATTCACAATGTTTTTTTTATTTTATGTTTTCAGTAGATGTACGTAACAAGTGATTTTTAGCCACATATTTCAATTGAATAACACTGCAAATAATAATTAAAATTAATTGTTCAATTTGTACGGCTGTAAAACAAACATAACGCAATGTATTATTTAGACTACACAGCATGATTAATAACGATATATAATTGGTAAACAATGATTCATAAGAGATTTGTAAAATTTTATAGATCTTGGAAAAAATTGTATTATATGTATAATTTTTAAATACCAACCATTATCACTCTACCATTCGTAGTTGACGCGTTTCGGAGTACTTGCACTGTCCCAAACTACTTTTAGCTCTCTAGTCAAAAAATAACACACTCAGATCAATTATGATAATCCTAGTGTATTATTTTTTAAGTTAAATTTAATTTTCACTCTCCATCATCAACTATTTAACAGAGCTTTCGCACACGTCATCAGGTTTAGATAAATACGATTTTTAAAAAAAATCAATCATATATTCAAATAGTTACATTTACGTATTTAATTGTTATAATATTTCTGTAAAGTGATTAAAAAGTTAGTAATTTCTGTTAGCTGCTACTAAGTAGTTTTGCAATTGGTCAAAATAAGGTGAATAAAAAGATGCTAAAATTAAATTACTAGTAACTAACAATTCAGTATCATCCGGAAAAACTTCAACTACTAAATTTGTTTTATATCGAATTATTACGTATTTTATGAATCGCACACATTTGATAATACAGACAAGTTGTGTAATGTTATTACACTTCCATTTGGTTGCTGCTTGACATGAAATAATCTTAATCTCGTATCGTTTGTACCAATCATCTTTCGGTAAATAAATGTCGCGAATCAATATTTTACAAATTTTCGAAAATATCTTTATCAGAAAAAGAGGTAATAGACAAAAGGTTAGATAGTAGATAGGAATTTGTTTGTAGAATTACTATCGGAAATAAAATAGTGTTTGAAAAGCGTAAGTGTTGCAGAGAGTGATATCGTCAAAGAAACAAGGCTTGGAAATAATCATGGATTTGTAGTCGAATGCAGTTGAAAAACTGATAACCATGCAGTTAAAACTGTTAAATAATCTGAAAAATGCCTCTAAGAAGAAAATCGACATAAAAGCGAATGAAAATCCGGTCTTTAGTAAACTACCGCAAATGGCTGACAAAGCCGGCCTCCGTGGCACAAGTGGTAGCGTCTCGGCCTTTCATCCGGAGGTCCCGGGTTCGAATCCCGGTCAGGCATGGCATTTTTCACACACG
>JAAAKQ030093403.1:0-14636 GCA_010016005.3 Zanna intricata
TCCGTATAAAAACAACTACCTTTACTAGGATTTGAACCTTAGAACTCTCGACTTCGAAATCAGCTGATTTGCGATGTTTGCGTTAACCACTACACCAGCCCGGTGGGCTTCACCATTCGATACTAACGAAGTGTTTCCGTACTTATAAACATATGAACGTTCTCTTTTATTTTTATGATTAGAATATGTCCTAAAAGTTTATTACATTCTTCTTGAATCGTCCTATATAAATATATTCTGATTTACTGTTTACAACCATCTTAGTTTGTATTTCTAAGACTTCAAAAAAAGCAAGATTTCAGTTCAACCAACTGTAAGAGTATATTATTCATTTATGAATTCATATTCAAGCTTTATTTTTCACAAAACGAATCGATTTTGATGCCCATTTTTATTATGAAATGGATGAATCTCGAATAGTTATACAGCAAGTTTTTTCTAATAACTTAAGTGTGAAATTTTCAAACGAAATTTTACATTACCAAATTTTATAAATCAAAAAGTGTTGACTTTTGATTGGAAGATATTTTCCATTTTTTTTATTTAACCAGATATTGTTTAGGATTGTTATAATGAAAAAATATTTAGTCGATGTTCATTTTAAAATTCAAAGTACCTTGAAGATTTCAGAAAACTTGTTGGAAAATTTAGTGGAAAAATAATAGGTATTTTTACAAATCCTTAGCACATGGTCGATTTCAGAATCTTTCTCAGAATTCTGTTTCTTATTTCCAATACAGCACAAGCTTCACGCCATTTGTGTTTTTTATAAACAGTTTTTTATTTTTCAAAATGAGTGCTACATTTTATAGAATCACCTAAATTTCAGATTAAAATTAAATTAAAAATATTATTACAAAATTATAACATGTTAGAAAAAATTAAAATTTTTTTTCTACAAAACTTATTAAAAGCTGAAAAATTATTCATTCTTCTTTTAACTTTTTTTAAAAATTAATGAATAAAAGCAAATAAGTAATTTACTAGTACTTCACTAGGAACTTATAATAAGTAATCTGATACCGATTCTGAAAGTTGATTTAAAAAAAATTATTTATGAGGTAAAGTAATATTCTTTTAGTTAAGTAAGTTTTTTTTGAAGATGGAGTCTTTTTTTTAAGTTTAATTTTATTACATTCGTTTTTGTAGAATTCAATTATAACTCCTTGTTTGTTTCTTTTTTGTTATGTGTCTTTGCTGACTATTTTTTTTATTTTTTTTTTAATTTTTTTTTATCAAGATAATTGACCGAAGTGAGTTATATCTCTCTTGAAGAGTTTTAAACTCGTCTGGATTTTGTCAGTTATAGATGCAATTTTAAACTGAAAAAAAGTTTTTCAGTTTTAAAAAGATTTTTCTAATTTTACCCAGTTGCTATTAAAATGAACGGAATATTAAATAGTTTTCCAAAAAGACTTTACGTCTCAAAACGGCGACCACTAAATAAATACCGTTAAGTGTTTGTTTTTACTTACGGTCTTATCACCATCACTTTGTGTATATATATTGCATATAAAAATACTTTATATAAATAATCATAGTAAAAATATTTTTTAATTAAAAAAAAAGAAGGAAATATGAAGCATTTCCTCGTTAGTAGTCGATGTACAATTTCAGATAATTTTTTTTTTTCACCGGATTAACCATTGGTTATAAAATACAATCAAATATTCAGTTCAATAATTTATTTTATTTTTCTTCTTTTTTTTTAATTTACATTATTTACTCATTCTGATTAATTCTTTTAATTAAATTTAAATAGATCAATGATTACTTTTACTGAACGATAGGTAAATAATGAAAAGAGTCATTATACAGCATGACAAGTATTGATTTTCTCGTCAGTAAACAGGACAACTACGAATGTAATTATTCTCTAGAAAAATTTAAAAAAAACTTTTCGAGAATATTAATAAAAAAATGGAAAAAAAGACGAAATGAATTTCACAGTATAAGTTTTCTTAAAATATAGTTTAGAAAGAGCAGCATGTAACTGGATGGTTATTACCTGTACCTATGAACAGGAAAATGACGCACTTGAGAACTGACATCGTGACTTTTATTAAAATTTTTAACATATAACAACATTGTCATAGAATATGCTCTACACACTTGTATAATTTGGGGAAATACGTATATGGCAAACTGA
The DNA here is from genome assembly GCA_010016005.3 of Zanna intricata. Taxonomy (NCBI): domain Eukaryota; kingdom Metazoa; phylum Arthropoda; class Insecta; order Hemiptera; family Fulgoridae; genus Zanna; species Zanna intricata. Next base: position 2,150 of record JAAAKQ030093403.1, read on the forward strand.
AACAATAAAATAGGGTTCTGTAGCTGTTTAAGTAGAAAAATCAAAGCAAGACGGCTGCAAAATCCAAAAAAAAAATTTAGTACCCCTTAAATCTGCAAAGACTGCAAAAAAATAATTAAATACAACCATTGCCAATTTAAAATGAAGCGTTTCTAATCTCATTAACCCTGAATTTTTATTGTCTTGAATTCACAGTATAAATTCTAATTCGAGAATATAAATAAAACAAATAAAAAATCGGCTAATTCTTTCTTCATGATTATATTAAAAGAACTAGGTTTATTTCTATTGCTTATGAAACTTTATTGCAAATAGGCCTATATATATATATATATAGAGAGAGAGAGAGAGAGAGAGTCAACTATCAGCAGTTCTCAAGTGCGTCATTCTCCTGTTCATGGGTACATGCAATAACCATCCAGTTAAACATGCTGCTCTTTCTATATATATGTATATATATATATATATATATATATATATATATATATATGTTAATTTTCTTTAGTAAGAAGTACACTGTTGAGAAATTTAGTCTTGAGTTATGTCATAAATGTTAGGCTTAGGCTTGTCTAGAATATTAGGCTTGGCGTCACGGGGGTCAGTTCGCTTGTGCGGGCAGCCTTGGTGATGTTGGGTCTGATGTGGGCTAAAATGTGGCGAGAAGAGAATGTTACATGAAGGTGGTTTTTTGGGAGGTGTTAATCTGCGTTCTGACCCTTCGTGAATGCATATTGCGTGTGTAATATTGTAATATTGCAACATCAAAATTTTGATGTTGCGAGCAGCTTTTTTAGTAGAAATTTGAAATATAATCGATTTGATCGTTGCGTATATGGCATTCAAAGTCACATGGATAGTTAAATTGCATGTTAGAGTAAGCGTAAGGGTTCTTGCTTCCATGCTGCTGTTATATAGCTTTAGGGCTACTTAAGCCTATAAGTCGATCTAAGCCTACGGCGAGAGCGATTGCTGATGAGGTATTTTACACTGATGCTAAATGTCTACCGAGGCATTTGCATCGGTGGCATCCCGACCGAGGCCTGGTTGATGATTGAGATATATAATCAGTACGAAGGTCAATAAGATGGCTCCCGGTAAAGCCCCTCAGCGCTATGAATGGGAGTGGTGGTGGCGACCGGAATCGTCTCGTGGTGGGTGTCTTCCTCTACGGGGGTTGGGATATCATAATTATTTAAAAGTTGATTTCATAATCATATCTTTTAAACTTTTTTAAGTTCGTACTCTTGTTAAAAATGTTGTTCTATTTCGGAATGGACATGGATCAACAATGATGTTCGTTGACAACTTACCTTCATCTTAAATAACTTTTGTAAAATTTCAATTAATAGAAATAAATTTTTAAATAAATGATACAATTCTCATGTTTTATGATATACAGCGGAAATATTCTTTCTTAAGCAGAATTTAAAGTATTTTTATTATGACGAGTTTAGTAGAAATTAGAAAGGTTATCACCGTTTAAAAAAAATTACTTTGATTAAGTATGATTTTAAAAATTAACTATAGGTTTTTAATCAATTTTTGCTTTTTGTCTTCTACCTTTAACTGTAATATAAACCTTCAGATCGGAGTAATCTAATTAACTGAAATATGAATTCTTGTCAAGATTTGATACTGAAAAGATACTTCTTTTTCTTTTTTTGACCATATACTCGAAAATATAAATTTTATAAATAATTTTTTTCTAAATAAGTTTATTAAATTTAAATCTATGAATGCATCTGAGGAAGAAAGGAATCAACACCATCGTATTAACCCTCCTCAATACCATGTATGGTTTGTGTTGAAATAGTTGATGGATTATATAGCCTAGGATAAAACTAGCCAAGCAATAATTTTACACGTATTGCATTTTATTTAAGAAAAAGCTCTTGATTTCTAAATTATTTCTATGAATCGCAATAAATTCGATTTTTTAATCTTGTTACAAATAAGATTATTTTTCCTTATATTTTGGCTGTTGTTAGGTTCCTAGTAAAGGAGGATTGTTAGTCACACAAACTTTTCAAACATGCTATTTAGATTTCTTAGTCGCAAAATTTAATTCTTTTCAGCACGTGACGAATTTTTGTGCCGAGTATCGTACCTATCATTAGCCGTCCGGTGTAATCTTTGCTTGATCCGCCTGGGTCTTGTAACTCACTCCGTTTTTCAGCAATGGCCGATGTTCACCGATACGCCGATTTATATCTTCGTGTCGGATCAGGTAATCTTTGAATCACAGTTTTAATGATTTCTTGGAACCTCTTAGGTTGTAACCTGTATATGATTAGTAAGAATAACTGCTGTGTTCCTTGTAACTACTTCTGCCTGCCATTTCGTAAATGGCATTGGTGGTTCGGTCAGCAGGACACGAGGTATCGCTTCATTGATCTCGAGAATTGTGGCATAATGGTTACTAGCAATCTAATTTTCCAAACCTGCCATTAACACAACGTATGATCCCAACGTTCCTATATTAAGGTTAAATCCATCACCGTAGAATGACCTCGTGCTACATAAGTGGGTGTACCATAGTTTAAGTTTAGGTTTAGTGCAACCCAGTGAACAACATTAATTCCGACAATATCTCGCCTCTTCTGTTGGTATAATTGCTACCAGTTACGTCGATTTACAATTAAAATCACCCATCAATAAGATCTTTCTATCCGAACTGACAATCACTGAAAATAATGCATCTACATAATTGTTGTAATCTTCCAGACTGCAATTAGGTAAAATATATGACCCAATCAATGCTGCATCAATTAATTTTATAGCTATTATGCCATCTTCTCTGCAATGTAACTGCCATGCCAGTCTTCCACTAACGTTTCGGATTGCCATATCACCTAGCGTGTTCGCAACCCAACCACTTCTTATAATAATTGGGCTCAGTCACAATTAAGAAGTCAACGCCATGCTCTCAACAAGTTCCCCCACCAAATCATGGCAGAGCATACTCCTATTAGTGTTTGGCAAAATGAACTTCTTCATTTCTTTGCTTCGCGCGTCCAGCCTCTGGTGCGATGATTGATTCTGCCACATCATGATTCATCGATGACTGATGCTGTCGACATATTTATTCGGTTCTTGACAGCCGGATATCTGATACCCTTTCCACCACAGTTAAACATAAATCTGCGTGGTTAGGCCTTTTATACTGTTCCCTCCTGTGGCTTACTCCCAGCATCGGTAACATTTCTCAATATCATCTCTAATTTGAGCTCTACATCGCACCCAGAATATCAGTATACTTGATTCAATCAATTTAATTCCAGCTCAGTGAGTTGTAACTAAGATGTGTAACATTTTGTGAGTCACCGTAGGCTGCACGTATGATGTTATCTTGAAGTCTTCCTTGGCAACCAACAGCTGAGCTATTGCCTCTTGCACCTCTTTTTGAATAGACTCCGCGTCTACTTCCTTGATATGTACGACGGAGCATCTTCCTTTCGCGTTCGCATTCCTACTTCGAGGTATGAAACTTTCTCTTTCAAAATGATTCTAAAACGTTCAACTCCCTGTGATCCTTTAATTCGAACATGCAGGATATCTTGAGCACCTTTCTGTAATGATAAAATCTCACCAGCGTCCTCCTTAGGTACCGCAGTCTTCATAGTTTTTTATAGGTCGGCATAAAATCTACCTGGAGCCTTGAACATCACTTTTCTACTTTCTTCCACTGGCGGAATAGACCTTCTCGCAGAAGATGAACAGGATCTTTCTCAAACAGATACACTAAGAGATCTAGTTATAATCATTGTTTAAAGTATATCTTTAACTTTAATTAAGTATGCCTGAAGCTTCTTCACTAGTGTACTAAAACCCCCACCAGGCAGCCGTCTTTTCTAAAACTTTTCTCAATGCGGTTAACAATATTTTAAGGGATTCTGTCTGATACATGGACGAATCATAATGGATCAAGTATTTGTTTGACTTGGGCGAATCTTTGCCAATATCCTTCGAAACATCTGGTATGACGACACCTGGTTTTATTTCATTGTCAGGGTGATAACACTTCGTCTCCATTTCTGGTAGCCAGGTCAATAGAAGAACACTTATCTAGCTGCCCATCAGGCATAACTCTGTTTTACTTTATCCTATCTACAATAGTAGAGGGCCATCGCTTAGGAAGTAAATCCAAAAGTTCATCATCATTCAATGTACAAGCACGTAGCTTTTCAAATCCTTTATCACCCAACGATTCCGTTTGAGTGGCTTGTGTTATTGCGCGTAACGGATATGATATCTGCAGTAGTGCCCTAAGGTCTTTTTCAATTGTCACCAACTCCTTCTCGTGTTGGGCAATTTATTGCTGCAACCCAGAACCTAAGTTCTGCCTAGGAGTAACGATTGCAAAAGTAAGCTGGTTTACCATCTCCTTGCGGCAGGAACTTCCTCATCAGTAGAGGCTGGGCGTATTCTATCACCAATTGGAGGCCGTTTAGTCGTCTCCGACTTCCCTGAATATATATCTATATAACTTAATCAAACATAACCTACGCTCTTGTAGCTCGCTAATCTCGTTTATTTAACGTTAAATATACAAATTAATATGGTATTCTCCAGCATTGGAGGCGATTAATCAAATTCATTGGTAATTATGTATAATCACCGGATTAATAAAATTTATCGCAACATATGTATTTTAATTTTTCCATAATAATCTATTCGAATGCTTCTTGATTCAGTAAAAGTATAAAACATATTTTTTGTCAAGATGAGGCAAAATTCCCCGAAAATATTTGTACAAATAAACAAACAAGTAGTCAAATTGATTTAAGTTTTGTATGAAACAAAAAAAAATTGTCCGTTCTAATCAATAGGTAAACAGAACTTTAAAAGTTTGAGTGACTATATTTGGCTGAAGGTATGTTTTACCCTAACCCCTATGTAATGATAATTTTTCTCGTAAGTCCCAATCAGCTGAAGCTCAATGACAAAAACTCTTAATTTTGAGTTTTCAAAATCCTGTATAAATTTTTATAACATTATTTATTTAAGTTTGTGGATCCGTGTAATTTATAAACGTTAAAATAAATTTTATTAATTTTCAATAAAAGATTTTATGTAGAATTTTGTTGAAAAAAAATTTTTTTTCTAATATAAAAATTTTCTTTTTTTTATATATGTTTTTAATTTAAAACTGTAAATCTTTTGTAACTGTGTAATATTCACGTTTTTTTACCTGCTAAATCCTAAAAATTTACATGTCTTTTATACCAGTGATTCACTAAAAACTAAAGATTTATGGTAGAAGATATAACTCTTGACAAAATTAATTTTTTTTTAAGTAATGCTCAATTTTACCTAAAAAAATTTTTAAAGTTCTATTCAAAAATTAATTTAATAATGAAATTTCACTGTACTATTTCATTCATTTGAAGTCAGTTTAGTTTTAGATTTCAATTACAACAATTAAGTCGTGTATTTAAAAAAAAAAAAAAATATTTATTTACAAAGAGTTACCTACCTATAGATATTTTTATAACTGATGATTTACAAAATACTAAATATATAAGAATCACTGAACAAACACTATGCTAATAAAAAAACAATGAAGTCGCTTGTCACAAGTCTACTGACGTATTTTACTATGTTTAAGATTTGAAGAGAACATTTTTCTTATATATTTCTTTTTCTTTCTGTGCCTTTCAAATTTTATTCAGCATCTTCCTTCGAGAGGTACATATCAATATTTGTTTTATGTGAATTGCCCTTGTGCGGTTCAAAGCTATCAAGTGTGTACCACCGAGACAGAATATCTAAATTTTACCCCTTTTTATTTATTTAGAATAGATATAAGTAATACGTGCTGAAATAATGTGCAATTTAGAACAAGTAGTTTTACTTAAAAGGAAAACTAAATTCAATAATGAACATCGACTTTAAAATAATTTAAAATTAATTTTATTTAATTATCACTTTTTACAATGTCATCATTAGAGCTTCTTCATATTACTCTACGACATCGATTTTTTCACATACCTTCAACCTTTTTCTTCTTCTATTTGTTGTATTTCACTATATTTTATTTTAAATCCTTTAGAGAAATTCTACAGTTACAATAACCAATAAAAAGCTTATGTTACTTTTTCTATTAGTGATAATTTTCATGAAACTTCTTTTTTCTTCAACCCATCTTAAAAACAGTGCTTAAAATCAAAACATCTGGAAAATTGTGATTTTATTAAAAATAGTTGTGATTTTTCAACAAGTTTTGGATAAATTATTTATTTATACAATACGAATTAAAAGATAATAACTAAAATTTAAGTTATTACTATTACTCTGTGTTAAAATCGTATAAAAGTATTATAACTTGATGGACAAAATGATGGATAACATTTTATCTAATATATAATCCAAATGAAAATGAGCTTCATTTTTCTATAGTCACGAAAAATAAGACTGTTGTTTCTTAAAACAGCAGTTAGTAATTAACGAGTGCTCACCTAACTCCCTATTGCGTGGCTTGAACGCATTACAATAATTCTACTTTCAAACATTTTACAAACCACACCACGATTTACATTTATATAGCTAAATACATTTAATGTGAACTCGTTAAGTAAATATACTTCTCCTCATGACTTTTCAAATCGTTCATCGCAGTAGATTCTAATAATATAAAATTGGATCTTACTATTACTATTATCTTTTAAATATATTATATGTATTTTTTTTATTTTTTTTTTATTTTGTAGCTGTATAAAATAAATAAATAAAATATTAATTTTATTAAGGTACACTCACATTATAAAATATCACTTCATAATAAAGAGTTTTATAGCAACAACAAAATTGTGTATGTATATATATATACTCCTATAAAAGTTCATAGCAGTTTAACCGTATCATTTTAGAGCATGGGAATTTCATACTATTTTCAAACATTTGATTTCCTTTATTTATATTCGGAAGTAGAAGTGTTCTTGTTGAAAAATAAATGTTTGAATATTTCTTTTTTAATTTCTAAATTTTGTTGGAAATAGGAAAATTATGGACATAATAATATATTTAAATAATTACTTAAAAATAAATATTGTAAAGGATTTTTTTTTTGGAATCCTACGGGATTCTAGAGAAAACTAAATTTTATTTTGAATGAAGAAGTAGATATTATTGGTTTCTGGAGTACTAGAATTAGCATTTTAAACGGGAAAAACTACGTTAAATTTATAGGATTGTTTTGAAGCCAACTTGTCGGAGGACGACAGAGATCACTCCGTTGATCTAGCTAGCAATTACCTTCCTTTTTTTCTGAATGTTTTGTATCACTTGCTTTATTATTTTTTTTTAACCTCCGGTACCACCGTTAGGTATACCTTCAGAGGATTAGATGAATGATTTTTAGCATGTGTGAAAATGCCATGCTTGACCGGGATTCGAACCTGGGACCTCCGGATGAAAGGTTGAGACGCTACCACTCACTCCACGAAGGCCGGTACATGCTTTCTTATTGCTTTTTTGTAAGCTGCATAATTACATGTGCGTGTTTATTTATCTTTCATAAATAAACATTCACAATTTTTAACATTTTTTGTCCGTTCTTTAGTTAAAGTTTGGTTTGAAAAGGCATAGGATGCTGTAATATTCTCAGATATGTTTAATTGAAAGGTTTGAATTATAGGCAACATATTAACGTATCCTGGAATAGTCGCTTGATATTTGAGGGACAGGTAGATGGGAAAAATTGTGCAGCCAGACAACGGCTGGAATATATAAAACAAATTTTTAGGGATGTAGGATGTAGGATGTATGAGGTATACCGAAATGAAAAGACTGGCACTAGATAGGAAATTTTGGAGAGCTGCATCAAACCAGTCAAATGACTGAAGACAAAAAGAAAAAAAAAGGTTTAAGTAGCGTAAGCTATATGCATTTACAGGAGTTTGAAACTACAATTCATAATCTAAGTATAAATTACCACGCCTACTTTTACAATCACGAGTAAACAGTAAAATAAATTTATTTCACTCTGTTTTGTTTAACATACACTAATTAATTTTTTTTTTTTTGTACAAAATAATAGTTAAATTTTTGTTCATTGTAATTATTTTTGTTAATCGAGTAGGTATTTTATCTCCAATCGTCTCAGAGATTTTAATTACATCCCAACCCCCGTAGGAGAATTCACCCACCAAGTGACGATTCCGGTCCCGTTCCTAGCCTGAGGGGCTTTACCGGGAGTCGTCTTATTGACCTTCGTACTGATTACATATCTCAGTCATCAGCCAGGCCTCGGTCGGGATGCCCCCGATGCAAATGGCCACGGTCAACATTTAGCATCAGAGTAAGATACCTCAGCAGCAATCGCCCTCGCCGTAGGTTTAGGTCGACCTTCACGTAGCCCTAAAACTATATAACCGCGCTAGATGGATTTTATGGCATTAGGCACGTTATCCATCCCGATTGCGGGCTGAATTTTAGGACTTTGCAGGTTCTGTATAAAGGTGTATGTTTGGGCTCATTGGATGGTTTATAAGTGTTATCGTGATATCCTATTGCGGGCCCAGCGTTATTTAATTATTTTTTAATTACAGAAAAATAATATTTAAACATTTCTGAGCATTCATTACGTAATTTTACTTAAATGAAGTAGATATTTTAAAAATTATGATCGCATAATTACTCGGTATTTTCATCATAAATAATTCTCAGTAATTCAAAAAATTACAAAATTTTATTTTATAAGTTTATGTAATTTACTGTAAATTTATTTAACCCTACACTTTGTAAATGTAATTTTTCATAATAAGATATCTGCTGTAAAAAAAAAAAAAAATATTATTTTCTACTTTCTTACAATAAATAATGGTCTTTTTCTTTATTTAATTAATATTTTTCTACTTCGTCAATGTTGACTACGCATATTTTACAAAATATTTATGGGGAATTTTGTTATTACAATTTTTTTATTGAAATAATAATCTTTGAGGAAGAAACTAGAGAAGAATAAATCCCTAGATAAGCATTAATTACGTGTAAATATTTAATAATTAAATTAGACCATCCATAGTTTTTTATCCTTAAACTATAAGCATCTTCAAAAATTAAGTTTGAACCAGTGTACAATTTAAGTTATTGGCTCTCCAGATTCGATCTTCCGCATCTATAACATGACTGTAGAAATATTTCAACTGTTTCAACATTTTTATAAATTCATTGTTGATTGGTCTGAATTCAACACCGTTTTCCCATCATATATTTTACTGCAATTTTCTTACTCAAATATATTACTTCCATAATTTTTCCTATTTATTTTTTTTTTTTTTCATAAAAAAAATGAAAAACTAATTATTTTACAATATATATTTACGAAAAATTTTATTATTATAATTTTTTCATTGAAATAATAATCTATGAGGAACAAACTAGAGAAGAATAATAAATGTTTAGTTTCAATTAAATTTATTAACGCTTCTCGGCCTCTTGGCTAAGATCAAAGTGTAGTGTGAATTAAATTTATTATGTGAAGAATGAAATGTGCGTTACACGGACGAAGTAATCCAAGAAATGGACTGTAGTCTATATTTTATTGAATCATAATATTCTCGCAGCTTGCTTTCATTTCTATCTATCTATATATATATATATATATATATATATTGAAGGATTGAAGTATTTTATGGGCTTTTGATTTTTTTTTATATAAAGTCCAAAAATACAAAAGTTCTCTATTATTATCATCATGATTTTCCAGTATGATATTATTTATTAATGATCACAATTAAATGCTAGGTTTCAAGTTAAGTATATCTTAAAACAAAGAAAAATACTTTATTGCATTATTTTGTAACCACACATGTTCATTCAAGTTTGAAGTCAGTAACGACCGTACAGGTTGAAGGCCTATTGGATAATGGTTGATGGTATGAGCAAATATTCAAACTTTCTGCTCTTCGAACTCGCTCAACAAATTATGTAATTTATTATGTGCAATTATGTGTTAAGTTCCTATATGCAACATCTAGCAGATTGAAGAGGTGTTGGCTGCGGTTTATCATATTATGATGAAATATAAATGGCATAATATGATAAACGTAAATGAATGCAGTATATTTAACTATAATGCATATAAAATACCTTCAAAAAAAAAAGAAGGTAATTTATACAAATTACCTTTAAATACTTTGTATTGTAATGTCGGGATTACAAGAGAATGAAATTCAATGGAAATAATTTTATTTTAAATAGAAATATTAATATAAAATATTTTAAAAATTAAAAAAAAAAATTAAATAATGCCAATGGATTTTTATTTTTCATGAAAATCGAAAAAAATATTATGATATTCCATAAAAAAAAAAAAAATTCCATATTTCTTTCATTATTCTAAAAAAAATAAAAAAACCAAAATCAATAATATACGAAGGAAAATCGTGACCATTTTATTATATATTATGAGGCTAAACCGTCAACATACCCTTTTTTCATATGAATGTAAACCAGAATTGTATTAAATATTCATTTTTCATAACTCAAATGTCAACAAAAATGAATAATACAGAATCGGCTTGCAAGTTTCATTTTATTATTATTTTGTAAGAGAATTTCAGCATTCATATTTTATTATGCGCAATATTATTTGTACAAGTTTTCTTTACTATACAACGTAAAAAAGAATTTTATAACGATTTAAGTTAGATTCTTTCCTTTTAAATACCAGCTGAAATAATTTTTTTTTTTTTTTTTTTTTTTGTAAAGCACTAATGTATTGATCGAAAATGCAAATAATAGATATAACTTAGTAATAATAAAACAACTTCATTATAATTACAAAAATAATAACTTGTTAGAATAATATGTAACTTAAATAATAACTTAACTAAAAAATATAATAACTATAAAATAAATTAACTATAAAATATATGAACTATAACTTAAAATAATTATGGCAAATAGGATAAACTTTCATTTCTTTTATATATGAAAATATTAATTTCAATTTACAATTAAAAATATTATCTTTAATTACATCTAACTTTTTATATTTTATTTTTTTTAAATTTCAATTTGTTTTATATTTACTAGAACTTCAGGAATTCCGAAGCCAAGAGTTCTAAGGTTCAAATCCAATTAAAGATAAAAATTTTTATACGAATTTGAATACTATATCGTGGATATCTGTTCTTTGGTGGTTGGGTTTCAATTAACCACACTTCTCAGGAGTGACTGACCTGAGATTGTACAAGATTACACTTCATTCCAATTCATACATATCATCCTCATTCATCCTCTGAAGTAATACCTTACAGTAGTTCCGGAGGCTAAACAGATAAAGAGAGAACTTCAAGAAATTTTCCTGCAAAACTACCAGCCAGGAATTAATGAAAATATTTTTTTTTTAATTTTAGGTTCGTTTTTAATGACCTTTTATTAAATTTAGTAACTAGTTTTAGTCGAACACTCTCTTTCGATCGTTACTCTTTGTTCCCCTAATAATTCCCCGTTTCCTAAGAATTATTAAATAATCAATATATTTAAATTAAGAAAAAAATTAAAAGAAAAGGAGATAAAGTCTGATTTGAACCGATGTGTACCTTGATAAGATCCAAACATTTTATTAATTAAAATTTATTTCTTTCTAACTCTAGAAACAATGAAAATAAGTACCGCTTATGATATATTGTAAAAAAACTTTCAATTCTTCTACAATTAAGAAAATATCCAAATCCCACATTTTTTGGGATTTTGGGCTTTTTAGGATACTTTTGGTTCAGTCGCGATTGCAATCAGAGAGATGGCACAAATAAAACTGCAAACAGCACTAAAATAGTGCAGTTTTTACTTGTATTTTACAATGCATCAAAAAGCCCAGGCATTAATCGACATGTTCTTCAACCGTTACTCTTATGGTGAAACTACCAAACATGAGAAAAGGTAAAACGTTTACAAACTGACCCACATTTAAAGCATGCTCCTGATTACTTCAAAAATTAACCGGTTTGACATTTCCAGAGCCTTCAGCGTAAGTTAGGACATCCAAAATCTATTGCCCTCAAAGAACACTGCACAAAAAAATGTTTCAACAGTCCTAAATCCAAAATGTCAACATTTTACACCTAATTGTTTTTGAGTTATGCGAGATACGTACGTACGTACATATGTACAGACAGCACGCCGAAACTAGTCAAAATGGATTAAGGGATGGTCAAAATGGGTATTTCTATTGAAATCTGAAAACCGAAATTTTTCACAATCACAATACTTCCATTACTTCGTACAAGTAAGTAAAAAGGAAGAAGCCTTTTATTAAAATTTATTTACATTTAATGGATTTTTAAATAAAAAGGTTTGAAAATAAAGAATGGATGATTCTTTTATACTATACAATGTAACATTTTTGTAGGTAATATAACACACTAATAATAAATATACATTAAAATATATACAGCGTATACCAAAACTGCACGGCAATCTCTCGGAAACGGATTCTATATCTAAAAATAAGAAAAAAGTTTCCAATAAACATATGCCT